>UZAN01051108.1:2601-19399 GCA_900618425.1 Echinostoma caproni | reverse complement strand
GTAGGTTAGGATATGTCGTCTGCAGGTTTTGTTCACATATAAACTACCAGTCTGTTAGCGCTCGCCGCATTGTTTGACACCCTCGGTTTGTGTTTGCTCATTCACGTGTTCTTATGGAGCTGAGCAAGTAGGCCACACGACTAGACATCTAGTAGATCATTTCTGCAGAAATTACACTGCTTGGTTGAAAGCTAGAGAGATTTCTAGCGAGGTCACAATTGGTGTGGTAGAATCAAGATATGAATGGAGAATTGCGAATCTTGGGTAGGGTAGGTGGTCGACTGGTCACATACCGTAATCTCACTACAGCGTAGACAATAAGCATCCGTTTGTAGAAACCCTTATTAGTATCCACAAAACTTGTCCAGGATAGACAAAAGAGGGTCCAGATTGAATAGTGCCAAATCACAATCAAGAACATAAACATGTCTGATTACGCACTCTATGTTCCTTTATGCTCTCATTTTAAGCCATTAGTAATGATTTGTGCTGTATTAACATAAGCATAAAGCACGGAACGATCTTTTTCGTTAATCTTGCTCTTTCAGTCAATCTGTTGTACGAGAGTATTTTAAAAGTCACTTAGGAATGATTGTTCGGGCCAGATACCAACAAATGTCACATAGAACATGATACGATGCATTATTCTCCCAAATCAATGACTTACGGGAATAAATGTTATAAAGTCGGTTTAATGAGTACTTTGCATTTTGATTATTACTAACTGGACACTAAATCGGAGCTCTTTTATGGGAGTTTGCAGAGTTGTCCCACAATATATAAAACATACAAAACCACAATGCATGTTTTAGACAGGGTTGCAGCACTGAGCTTCGTCAGGTGCTACTTTCACGCACTAATACAGAAATGATAACTGATTTAATTCACTTCAGCATACTTGTTAGTTGGATCTTCTGTCCAAGAGCTCTTCAGATGGTACGCTCAGACCAGTCTGGGAATTGCCAATTGATACTTTTCCGATTTTTTGTGCGTTATGCATCTGAATCGGACGACTTAATGCATATTCAATTAACCCTAACATATATTTGAACTAATCAATTGATAAACCTTTGACTTTGTTATACTCAAACTTTCAACGTGAATGCCACAAAGGGATGAATGGAAAAGTTGCTTACGTACACCCAGTCGGCAGTTAGTTAAACTTGATTGGTGATCTTCTGGAATCGAATATCACCCACCCGCGTCTGATCGAGGCTGTAGATATGGTCGAATTATGCGGCAACCGCTAACAGACTGGTAGTTTATATGTGAACAAAACCTGCAGACGACATATCCTAACCTACTGTGTCTAGGTTTAGTTGCATTGTCGCATCTAAATGGAAACCACGAGTAGTCCAATTTATATTTCGCTGTCCTGATTTTTGGGCTATCACTTTTCCATATCTCAAATCTGTTCAAAATCTTTCATGGGTAAACATTATTCAGGAAACTATGACGTTCGAACTACAGTTTCCATTCTACAGGCTCGGAATGAACCCTTTCCCAGTCGTTCATTCCAGGTTACCATCCTGCAGGCTTACAGCATAACGGAATCACTTCTACATTTGAGGATGCACGAGCGAAAGAAGCACTGTCTTACCAGCTGTCTGTTTTTCAGTCATAAATTGTACAATGTTATACGAATTAGGCAGTATGAACTGTTGCGCATAGAGGACGTTCTCAACTTGGTAACGATAAACGACGTCATCAAGGTTTTCATAGTATGTCACGCAGCGGCACACTTGGTTGATTATTTACACCAAACGAAACCGAACGTTTCACTTCCTAATTCTGTTTCTACAATTTTGCAATCAGTCCTTTCATTCTTTGTTTCTGGCTGTTCTATCAGACGAATTACATGTAGTGTACTTTTATTTCTCAAGTTGCATCTACCTAAAATACAATAATTGTCGATCTCAGCCCATTTATCCTACATTGGTATAGTGTTACGTAATTCACATTTAAGCGGTGAATGCCGGCGGCTTATCTCACTGGAGGACGTTTTCAAATCTCAGTAAAACCGCCCAATTTTCCCAGCCTCTGCAACCTGTATGGCAGGCCTCTGATTGGCCTTTGCCCCATTCTTGAAAGTTCTATCATTGTGCGTTTTTAATAAAAGGATGTAAAGTGAACAGATGAAAAATACTCACTCGTCATAAGTAATGATGCGACCCCTGAGGATGACCATATGCAAACTTTCAATAGCTGGACGAAATTTCACTAGGTCCTTCAAGCGATGCTGTGCATTTCATCGTATTTCATTCTTGTCGAAATCCGAACTGTCACACAAAAATTACACAAATAAATATAACATCATCAAAAATCACAAGTGTACAATTCAACAGCGATAGACGTACAACAGCTGTGGTCTGAATAGAAGATGGTCTATACAGATTCGTAAAATAGCCGATCTCCAGATCTTGATCCCATATAGGAGGACTGAAAAGTCCTTGATAGCTGATGGAAGCGAATTCCTACTCGAAAATTCGTTGATTTTATGTAATACAGAATGGATGATGAGATTTCCAGCAAAGATGATTTCACTTCGCTTCATAAACTTCTTATTTTTCGATTATGAGAATGTCTTTTATGGGCGTATGTAGTCATGAGCCCAGTTTTAGGCGATTAGAGCAATTTATCCCGGCAGAGTTGTTTGCTTTTTCTCACCAACAGTGCAGTTTGTTCGTATGTAAAATGAAAAAAACCATAACCACAAACCTACCCAGAAAGGGAGACCATATGCAATAAGCATTGGCTGTTGTAGATTCCGATCAAGATCAATAAATGTCAACCTCAGTATGTCCTGATTTTCGGGCTATCACTTTTCCATATCTCAAATCTGTACAAAATCTTTCATGGGTAAACATTATTCAGGAAACTATGACGTTCGAACTACAGTTTCCATTCTACAGGCTCGGAATGAACCCTTTCCCAGTCGTTCATTCCAGGTTACCATCCTGCAGGCTTACAGCATAACGGAATCACTTCTACATTTGAGGATGCACGAGCGAAAGAAGCACTGTCTTACCAGCTGTCTGTTTTTCAGTCATAAATTGTACAATGTTATACGAATTAGGCAGTATGAACTGTTGCGCATAGAGGACGTTCTCAACTTGGTGCCTGTATCCTCGGTGTGAAATTCAAATTGTCATTCAATCCATACTTCTTACTATCCGCCTACGGCGGAATTCTTGGTGCGATCGTAGCCATATCATTTTATCGTGAGGTTCAACGTGATAGATATATAAATGTTTTGGCCATTTTTGTCAATTCAGTGAAGGATTGAAATGTATGCTTTTGATCCGTATACCTTTACAAGGCGCACAATATGAAACTCGTTTTTGTCGTCAATATATTGCTGTCAAAAACCACTGAAAACCAATATTTTCCCTGCGATTTTGCACTGGAATTTTCGGAACATGGTTTTTCCCCTTATGATTGGCTTTTGGTGTTTAAAAAATATTTATTGATTCGAACTGACTATCGTTGTGATTTCTGCTTCACGCGAAATTCTCAGTTCGTTGATTCAGCCTTCGATTCCAGTTAACTGATCGTTAGTTTTGTCTCCCTTCGTTGCCTTCGCTCCAAATGAAATGACTATCAGTGAAGACGATACCTGAACATATATGAATTTTCATTTCGGTTCAGCCTTGGTATGAGCTGGCTGGCACATTGATAACGCACACGCCTTCCATGTGATGATTGCGGAGTTCAAATCCCAGACGGGACGGTGGGTAAGCACTACTGAGGAGCTCGAATAAGAGCGAAACTCGAGTATAGTGCTCCTGAGTATATGGGTGGATTGACGAACTGAGGATTGTGCGTGGAGGTGAAGTCTGAAGGATCGTCAGTGCCAATCAATAAATATCGATTATCCCACACCACTACTCACTTGTAACTGTGGGTTATATGCGACAAAAATATTTGATTGATAATCTTTGGCATCCGTTTTCGTAATGTGAAGAGAACAGTTGGAAAGCATGATACCTGAGGTTTAAACTAGTCTTTTCCAAATGAAATTATTAATTTGGTAGCTTTTTGAGTCACTTCAGAGAAACGTTGCGGTAAATAACCCCTCTATTGGGCATATAGTAACGTGAAAATGGTAACAGCCATTGACGAATGTTTGTTATTATTTTGTGTGCATTGGTTGTTGGTCAGCCGAAACTACGGGTAATAGGAAGTGTAATGTAAACAGTTACCATCCATAAGAAATGACGTTTATGTGACTAAAAATAGGTTTAGTGTTGGTGAGAGTCAGATATATTAGCATCCATTACAATTTCGATGCCAAAGGCTGAATTTTAAACTTTGGGGACTCTAAGACTAACAAATGGATGAATGTATTATCAATCCATGTGCAGCAAGTCGTGTAGGCATTATGTAACATATTCGCCTTTGTGAACTAATACCCTTGAACTGTTATTCAAGAAACTATGTTTTGCCATCTTTTTATTCAAATGCATAAGGTTGTTGTTTTATGCTTGCAAGAAAATAATAATTGTAGCTGATGGAGGCATGATGATCGCAAGCACCAGCAGACTACATTGTCTTCACCGAGCGATCGTGCAAAAGCCGCACCGCGCACCCAGTGCGTACCTTTTCTTACGACACTTAAAGCTCTTCTGTTCGCTATCGCAGTTGCGTCGCATGAGAAAATCTCTCATTCATTCACTGTCACTGATCGCTTTGAGTACTTGATGCTGCAAAAGATGTGAACGCACGGTTAGGAGTTACGAAACCCACTGTTGGGGTAGCCTTCACGGACTAGACCAACCAGAATATTCTCATATTGTCATAAAATCAGATTTGACTTTCAACTGCGTATTGGTGCTGACCTTGATCCACTTCGACCTGAAGTCTTTCTAGAACCGTACACATCATTTTGACACGTGTTCCATTTCGGTTCCAACGGCTTCCTGCAGTCAAATTGAAATCCTTTTTAAGCATCGAAGTTCTCAGTTAAGGAATGTAAATGTTCTACTCTGAACTGTGAAGAACCATTAGAAACGGTTTTGCCGAATACAGATATGTGAATTCTCGCTTCCAAGTCAACTGTAGCTTTCAGTATGCATAGGAATTCCTTGGCTGATGCAACTGATTATTCAGCCACAAAACATGATCGTGGTGTCAAACTCAGACAAATTACGATGAAATCCAGACAACGCGCTCAGCATAGAGTTTCATTAGCCTAGCTCCTGAGCAAGTTGAATTAACCGGTAATTAATTATCTAATTCATTTCCCTAATTAAAATTCTCAGGAAATGTTTGAAGTCATGACGCTTTGTTGCACATACGAGGGCTGATCAGAGAGTTTCCCGATACGCAGTACACGTACGCGGTGCATATGCGTGGGCAAAGAAGATGTGAACCGTAATCTATTATGAATATAGTTCCGTGATTGCAACTCAGAACCGAATATCAACAGCAGAGCTAAGCTTACAAGTCATAAGGGTCGGATTGTAAAGATGAAATTCAGTTTATATCACTGGAAGGCGATGGTTTTCTACGATAACAAAGGAGGCAGCAGAGTGACGGTCGTTCGTAGACTGTCTTTGCTGATGACGTGCCTTCAACAAGCACTGTCTTTCGGTGGTTTGCGGAATTCAGGTGTGATGGGACACGGTTTGGTTGACCTGTGGGGGCCACCATAGAGAAAAAACTTACTGCTGTGCAAGCGAGGTGAGAGATGGCACAGTTTACGAAAACCATCGGTATCTCATTGGGATCAATCCGCATGAGAGGCTTGGCCTCAGAAAGGCTTGTGAACTCTGGGTATCCCATCGGTTCAGTGAGGAACAGAAAGCAGTTCTGTTGAATTGATGCCGCACCATGCTTGCCAGGGTTGATGATGAACGTTCCAATGCAGTTTGGGATATCAGTGGTGGTGAGGCGGGTGTACAGTATCGACTCGGGGACGAAGTAACAATCGGCTCAGTGGATGACCGTTGCTGGGGCGCCGCCTTAGAAATTCCTAGGCGTGCGCAGTGTGGTAAAAAATTGAGGGTTGTGTCCATGACCAAAACCGGTCATGTGGCTACTGTACCACTCGTACAATAAAGCACAGTCACCAGAGACTGGGACGCCAGCCACTGTCTGCAGAAAGTGCTGAAAGCTGTTGTTAGGCCTTGTTCAAGAACTCGGGCAAGAGGGAACTTGCTGCACTATGACAACGCACCTGCACACAGGTCCCATGTCGTCAGCGGTTTTCTGGCTACAGAACGCACCCAGGAGGTCGGTCACCCACCCCGTAGTGCCGACTTGGTTCCGTGTGACTCTTTTGTGTTCCCGAATGTCTAGCGAATGATGCGTGAAATCCACCACAACAGTTGCAGTGTAGGCCTTCATTGAACTGGTTGAAGGGTTACTCGTTTCGGCATGATCAAGCTGTTTCAATAAATGGTTTGAGCCTATGGAGCTGTGCATGAACGCTGTTCGAGAAAATGTAAAACTTTTTGTACATTCGGAAACCTTTCGCTCAGCCCTCCTATAGACAAACTTTCATAAAGAATGCATGGTTCAGTGAACAACTTATCACAGAATAGCATTAAAGTGTTTTTCATCACTTGAAAAAAGCGATCTTCCCGAAACCGAACACAGTCCGCAATTGCCAACTTGTGAACCGAAGTGCCACCCAACGCGAAAATTTGGACGAGCCAATAATACGCGTGAAAATTGGTATTTCGGGGATTTCAATAAGTTTATATACGAGAGTAGTATTCTATGAAAGAGGTTCAGGTTTTGGTCATTAATAAAGGCGTGTTAAATGAGTCTCCCGGGAAAATTAAACCATCACTGGGAATACAATTTGCCAGTTCACTATTTTATATGTTGAATCGCGCTGTGTACGGGGTAAATGCTGCATGAACCAAAACGCTGTTTTGTTCCGGTTTATCCCATCATTCACCCAAATCAGTTTGGAACCTTTGATCCCCAATTAGTACGCAGGAATGCCACCTGTTTGATTTGATGGGCACCTGGTCTGATCTGCTTTACGTTTGGTATGTATACGATGCGGTACAAGCCATCTGTGCAATGTTGTGGGGGACATCACACCTGTCTTACCTCAGAAATAACCGAGGGATTTTTTCCCGTTTGAATAGATTCTCAAGTCCGTTACGTGTATAACTATTTGTCATTTCGCTCATCTACTCTGTTCTTGACAATTTTTTTTACCGTGAGATCAACGCAGATCCCATAAACTATTTACTAATAGACAATAGCATTATAGTGAAATATTCAAACATTTTATGAGAGTGTTTACCTACATACTGCTTGGCGCTCTAACCACTCATCCACGCTGACTTCTAAAAGGAATTTTCAACATTTACACAAAGAATCATACACCGGAAAGTTTACATATCAAGTACATGATGCCAAAAATATTTTCATAAATGTGAGTATAGAAAAAAAAATTATAAAGAAGATTGGAACGTCAAGACCAAGGAAGATGTTAACACGCTTTTTGAGGCAAATTTTCACATTTTAACTCACTGTCATGCCTCATCGCTACTCACGGGATCATATTATTTGTTTCAAACGTGCCAGGATATCCTTTGGTGGTTCAATAGTTTGTGTGACTCCAGTTTTTCACTGTCCAGCTTGGACCAAAGAGCGCAGACGTGCAGGATGGCAAGTTACCCTTAATTGCATCCCTCTGTCCACGGTGATTGTTCCCTCATTGGTCAGAACCAACCCTCGGTCCCTGTTTCTAAAGATGTCAGACTTAACTAGTGTCCTCCGATCAGGTATTCATATGAACAAGTGTGCAGTCTGTGTTCAGAAATCCTAGTTGAAGAAGAATGTAGATAACTCTCTGGTATCGATAGACGGTTTTTAAGTTTACCGACAGAATCGTGGAACCGGAAGAAAAAAGACTGGATAGTGAGTTGCCAAATATGTCAACGTTTACTGGTGTGGCAAATCCCATGTTATTTTCAGTACTGGTCCAAAGGTATTGAGTGCCTAACCGTGCAGTGTCACCCAAGATTTTCCCGTTTTATGCACACAAGTTTGACTAGTTTGTGTATAGCCCCTTATCGTACACAATCCGATCGTATATCATTTTTCGTCCCGTTCACATTTTGTATTACCCCGCTGTTCGATGTTAACCTGCACATAATCGTTGGTGACTCTAAACATACTAGTACTTACCCTATTTTATCATTAGGTACGACAGATCTTTGTCACTCTCCAACAACAACCATCCAACACTTTTTACTTTAGCACTAAAAGCACCTTTTTCCTCCAATGACCATTGCTTACTCTCAGTTTGATCTTAAGTTTATTCACACTGTACGTACAAATCTTTCTCTCGATCTAACCACAATAGATTTCGTTTTCGAAATTTCTCACCTGCAAACGCTTCTCTCCCTAATGAATCTCTCAAACAGGTCTCTTTATGGTTTTCATCATCTCCTTCTCTATTCACGTGTGTTGCCCTGTTCACCCAAACAATCGATGTCATTCATAATTACTGCTGCGCTGTTGAATGCCTATATATGTCCAACGGAAGGATAAACTCTCCCCCACTAAAGTCGCTGCGAAGACAAAAGGAAGGTGCGTGCAAGTCTCACAATGTTTCAGCTGTTAGGTAGTTGTCCAGGCTTATGAAAACTGAAGTTAATAGATTGAACACATTATTATCTAAACAAGTTCTGAGGACTGGAAACATCAACACCTGTCGCAACTTATAAGACTTATCTATGGAAGGAAGAAAGTACGGTCGAAGCTGGATGTGGATGTTAATGGTCTCTATGATGCATTCCTGCTCCAGTCATCGGACATTCTTCCTGTCGCACAATGTTAGTAATGTCGAATCATTCTCATACTGTGATGTGGTAAAACTTTTAAATAGTTGCAACCAGTCTTCTGTAGCAAGCCCGAATGGTTTACATCCAGCCCTCTTCAAATTTGGTGCTGCTTTCCTAGCTGGGGCAATTATCTTCATTATAAATGAGTCTCTTAACGCTTCTACTATCCCCGACTGTTAGAGGCCGGTGACAATCATACCGATCCCTAAAGAATCCAAATCTTTGTCCTCTCCAAACATTGTTGTACCATAGCATTAACTAGTTCTTAAATTGACTGAAAAGGCTATCCTCAAACGCCTTTAGCAGTCTATAAACATTCCCAGTGATCCGTTACAGTTTTCTTACAAACCTAATCGTTCTACCTGGGATGCAGCCTCCACCTTTATTCATTTTATCACTAAATCTGTTAAGTCTGTTCGGTGTAATTTTCTATATTTCTCTTCTGCATATGATTCCATTTTCCGGTCACGGTTGTTACATAAACTGTGTGAATGCCCCAAGCAATTGTTAGCTTAGCTATCCAACTATTTTACTGATAGAGTACAAACCACTAGGTTGGCGAAGTCTTCATCTAAGCCCTTAGTCAACACATCCGGAGTTCTTCAAGGAGCTGTGCTATCCCCATACTTTTTTCCACTTATATTTGTGATATTCCCTGTGTTTCTCCGGCACGAATTTCGATATATGCAGGTTACGTCGTACTGTCCCTACCCATTTCTTCTTATTCCAATCTAAGCTCCTTCACCGACAATGTTGATCATATTCAGTCATTCTCCCCATTATGGGGACTATCATTTCAAATACAAAAAGCAGGCAGTTTTGCATCCCAGTTAATTATTTCTACCTTTGTTTATCCGTGTGTTTTCCCCATCTATTGCTCCCCATTTATTTTTCCTGACTTACTCAGACGGTATTTTGCACACCACTCCTTTGCCTTGCGGGTAAGACTTTGACTAAACGAAGGCTACGGTTGTGGATTCCTTGAGAAAATTCACCTGCTTTGGCCTGGGCAACCTAACAGTATCAGTCCACAAGCCAATCATGGAACATTTTCTTTTTTTTTGTACCATGATTCGTTTGGCACGCAGTCTGTCCTCAGACAGATGTGAAATATAATAATAATGATATAAACCATTAATACAGGTGATAAACATAATGAAATTCTATTTGATCGTAAAGAAAATATTTTGAAGCATCACAATCGGCCAGTACCATGTATATATATACAAAAGTAAAACATAGATATATATTTCAAAGTCTTACGCCGCGGTTTAGCTATTATTATTCTATTCTATACTTTATTCCTGTGAATGAATTAGCTTTAAAACTTTCAGAGTATCACGTAACTTCCTTTGTTAAATTTAATGAGAGGATTCTCACATATCCTGACCAACCATTGCACGCAGAACTAACATTTCGTTTCCATCATTCAACACGCTTCCAATTCCGTTAAATTTTATCTCGAATTAACGGTTACCGAAATTCACCTATACCGTATCTTGCTCGTTTACTCACAAACAATGAGCGGATAGTAAGTGAACTTTTTCTTTACCTTCGTTTACGAAATGTCCCCATGTAGGTGAAAATTTTCTCCCAATTTATTATGTAAATTGTGACGGTTGGCGTGTATTATTTGTTAACTGAAGTGCTAGCTCCAGTGCTTGCAAAAGTTATACATAATACAATACAACCTCGTATTTTACCAGATATATGCAGTAGTTTTATCATTACAAATTGTCGGTTTCCGCTACCCGCTCTCAGAACCCGGGGGAAGGATATGTAACTTACCAATGTGTAACCGAGTCACCGTGGTCATATACAGGACGAACAATTTAGTATCTACCCCAAGTGAATTCGATGCAGTAACAAAAAGTGCATCATATACCACAGCGTCGATAGATAGAATTAGTGCATTGTTTATATTTTTCATTTTTAAGTATTATTTTACTTACAATCAAGTAATACATATGATAAACTCACTGAGATACTGTGCTGAAGTATAAATGTTCGCTTTCTGAAGCATCAACAAAATTTCCATTAACCAGTGCGCAACTGATGATCTCAAGTCTTGTCAGAGTTTGGTTTATGGTTTAAGGTTTTGTACTTGTGTATAGTCCAGTGTGGAAACATACCCAAGATACTGTTGCAGTTTGTGAGAATGCTCTGAAAAATAATAAATCCTATTGAATTTGATGCAATTCAGCCGAAGCATGCTTCAAATCGACGAGCTGTGGAACTGAATTAGATATATTCCTAGGATTTGTGCGTGAATAGTTCTAACGTGAACTGTGTTTCCTCATAGCAATCTACGATATACTTTTATCCCAGTCACACTGCACAGATGTCGATTACTTTTGGATTGAAATAAGCAGTCTGTTATTGGTCTGAGCGATGCGCTTTGGTCATCCATGACTTTTCTATAAATGTATTCTAATAAAAGTATCCGGATAATTATTTATGTGAAGTGAGTCTAAACATAGATGTATGATTGCCGGGTGAATGCAGTTTAGACAGAACAACATCTCGTTTTGCATATCGAATGTTTTATCCTGTGACAACGGGCATTTGAAATAAATACCATGATTTTGTTAACAAAACCGATGACTTTCTTTACGACTGTTCACTATTTCTGTGCAATGGACAATGAATGTGCTTGCCGGATCACGTTTTGGGTCACCGACTCTCAATAATAATATTAATATTAATAATAATTATAATAATACCAATATTTTTGTTCAACCAATAATGATGGTGGCGATTTTGAAAGCAGTGAACGTGCTTGTTAGTAAAAAAAAGAATACCCATGGATTTCATCGTGTACAGATCAAATGAAGAGTGAAATGAACAGCTGGGAAGCGCGAATCTAACAATTCAAATGAGAATCAAACTAGGGATCTGTAAGCACCAGCTAATTAGGTCGAACTGAATCCAACCGAGTTATTACCCTGGCGGCTGGTGATAAGAAGCGCAAGGTACCATGCTTGTATTAAGTTTGCACATACGGGTCAAGCTCCATCGATTGTAAGCAAAATGAAATCCGAGTTGATCATCCGCCGGTGGTCGAGTAAGTTGTTTGCTCGTGTTCTACCTGTGAAGTCACAAGTTCAACTTTTAATTAGGCTCTTCTGATGAAACCCTGCCAGTAAGATATTACTACTCAGTGCTGCGTAGTTTGTCAGTTCGCACTCCATTTTGTTTGAACACGGCGGACTGTAGTACATTATCGAATCAAATCTCCCAATACTACCTAAATTCCCACGATAACACGGCAAACATTCTGAGTAATGGTTAAACCAAAATGATTTTTCGCAATGAGCTGTTGTTTGTCGATTTAACATCTAGGACGATCTTCATAACTCTTTGTTTACATGTATCAGTTCTGAGTGGAGCATAAAATACATTTTTAGGCTCCTAAGGTGTTGTACTAAATGAGTCTCTGCCCGCAAACATCTATATTGGGCCCTTCTAGTCGCAGTCCAATGTTTGCATAGCAACTCTGGGAAAACTTTCTTAGGTAGAGGAAAATAAATTAATATATGTAATGCATATAATGTTATTATACATATTATTCATATGTTTACATATTCATTTATTCAGTTATGTGGTAGCTACACAACTATCAGTCACCGGAAACCATGGAAACCACTTGAACAACCGGTTACGTTTGTACAAAAAGAACCACCTATTATTTGAAACATAATACAATAAACATCTACAGGCATTCATTGCAAAGCAATCAGTCAGTCGAGTAGAGAGGTTTTGCCTAGATACAGCAGAACCGAAACGAGAGTCACGTGCCCCTTTTCAATTCAACTTCACCAGTCAAGTATATATATATATATACATATATATAATGCATATGGTAGTGTGGTGGTTCATGCATATTTTATTCTGTAACACCAATCAAACTATAGTGCTGTTTTCAAATTTTGTTGGCTTTATAATCACATGTTTACGTTCAGAGTTTCACATTCGTGTTAGTGCTTGCATGGTTCCGAATCTGTGTCAATTTAATTTTTATTGTACCAGTTGCAATTTTCCTATTGGCTAATTAGCAAGAGGTTGCTTTTCCGTTAAAAGATCTTCGCTTATAAACGTTCGGGAAGGGTGGGGGAGTTGCTTCTGACCGGACGCTGCTTGGGGAAACAAAATGGAAATTTAAAGTTCTCTCGGTGAACCTGCAATTTAAGGAACGACATTTTGGTAGTCTCTGCCCATTGAGGAGCATTCATGGTGATCAATCGAAATTTGAAACGGGTCCCGATAGTCAAAACGATTTACCATGGAAAGTCAAACACCTGATATTTTTAGCGAGCTATGGTCAGGGCGAGCAAAATATCAATTGACATAAAAATAGAAATAAGGTCCGATACACCAGGTCCAAAACAGTAGCAAACTTAAGTTAGTAGACAACAAGAAAGAAAGATGTTTTTTTTCCGTCATAACTATTTCACCTGTGACACTATACTATACTTAGTTTCGACAGACCTCTCGTCAACAATCCTTCCATGAAATATTCTACTATTTGGAGACTTTTTGATAAGTTAAATGCTACCAACCGCAATAATGAAACTTCAAAGTGTTAGAAGATGGTTTAACGTAAGTTCTATCTGAATGTTTGAAGGAATTACACTATTGGTTCAACGATTGTTACCGCTGTTCAGACAGGCTTGATCAGTAATCCTCTGTATAGTATTCATGTAAACATACTGCATTGTAAGTTATTCAAAAAGACGCTCAAAGAATCTACCCCACCGGAATAACATCAAATCATATTAAAGATGCATAAATCTATCAGTTGCAAAAGTCCTGGCAGAACAAAACCATTGATTGCTGCAAACTAGATATTTGTGCTAGTATATGAAGTAACAACTAATTACTAGGTATGCAAACCTGTTCAATATACGTAAAATGAACTAAGCGATAAAACTTGGATCTGAAGAGATATACCGTCAGCTCAATTATTTATTGGCCAGATGCACTGTAGATTACATTTCTCGTCTCTCGTTGTTCACTGAATCCCAAATCGTAACGCCACATCAGGTGCGATTGTGTCACCACGTTGTTCTCCAGTTGCCTCCGTCTTTAAAGTAAGTTCTCTTCAGTTTCTGTGTTTCCTTATCACCTAGAATGCACATCAAAGAATCGCAAAAGGAGTTTTCTTCAACCTGTTGCTCTTAAATACCAGGGTGTGTCGCTTACTTCGACGTTTATTGTTTAAGTAAAAACGTCAGAAACATGAGTTTGCACAATATATCCATGGTCATCTTGCTACATCTGTACAGGTGCATACTGCAGTCGAAGTGATTTTTATATAGTCAGTGAGATAACTACCGTGAGATGAAGACATGATTGCCAATCAGAACGTGCAACGCGACACAGTAACACAAAGAATGGGAGAGTGTAGAGGGTCAATCCTCATGGCAAAGCTAATGTATCTAACCATTCACGTTGTTTGCATACATGGGACACATTGAACACATTATATAAACCCAGGTTTCTGACCTCTATTCAAATTTGTGACGGGAAATCATTGTTTTCGGTTTATTTTTTAATCAGTCCTGTCTATTCTGAGCAAAAGATATTTGGCCACTGAGGGTGGGCGGAGAGGCTATTTGCAACGATATCGAGAAATGTATTGCACGAAAATAAATTGTGTTTTCGTCGACAATCATTCTCAATGCTCCTTGCTAATTTCTTGTGTCATCAAGCAGTCTCGGACAGGCTGCCAAACTCCACCATTAATTTTAATTTCTCATTGTTTGATGAAAAATGGTAAAGAAGGTAAAATGCTCATTACTATTGACTATCGGTGTAATGAGTAGTAGCTTTCATATCATGTACCACCTACTCATTTTAGAAAATAACACAGGTTATGAACTGATGTGATGACCAACGAACGGCTCGTTGAACAGCCGGTTTGTCTTTATTAGGACTCGTCAGTTGTGCTTTTGTGACGGTAGCTGATAGACTGAATGTTAGGCTACGTAAATGACAAACAAAACTGACGTGAACGGTTTTGATTTTATTCTGTGCTAGTCCTATGTCTGTGAATTAACCCGTAATGAGAGCAACATAACTCTGAACATAACAAAATAAATCCGGTATGGTAGATTTGGTTTATACAACCGTTTTATCGATGGAAATTAGCATTTGGTTCAGTCAACGGTGTGATTTTTGGACTGTAAAGCTAATTACGGTTAGTGAACACGTGCTTAAAAACTTTGCTTTGCTCTTTCGAAGGCACTTTCAGGTAACTTGGACAGAATATAGGTGCTTCAATATTCGCAATATTGATCGTGAATAATGACTCATTTAACTCTCGTCCCTCTCACCCGTGACCTTAAACAAGTAAATTCCCTCCAACCCTTTCTGTGATCTGATTGGATCATATTCCGCGATCTGGGGCGCTTGAAATCCCTCACCCGAACACAAGACTGTCTGATTATCGGCTTGTACGTTTTGCTCGCCGAGCTTGACAATTTGTTTACAAACGTTTCATCACTAGCTGACCTGACATCATCAGTGCTTGTGAAGTGGCAGTCTTCTGCTTGTGTCCGTTCGTTTATATATGTGTTCTTCTCCACCGACCAATTTTGTCCCTTGTTCTCATTGTGTTCGACTGGGTTCGTCGTTAAACTGGTGCGTGGGGGTGGGGTTGGTAGGGGTGGTGGTTATCCATCCGTCCTGATTGCTGTTTCGGCCCGTTTTCAGGTCACGGCGTGACCCTTCTTGTTACGTCATTTTATCCTTAAGTTGCATTGGCGTGTACATGTGATCCAGTTCAATGTGCATGTTGATTGAGGAGTGCCAAGCTTCGAGAAATTCTCTGGTCTTGGTCAAGAATTTTCACAACAGCGAAGTCAAACTGATGTCCTTCTTGATCTTCGTGGAGGGAAGTCAAACATAGTGCGTCATATCTCCTGACTGCCGCTTGGTGTTCACGGATCCTTGTTGACATTTTTCTCCCACTTTGTCCGATATAGTGTTTTGGCCAGTTCTTGCAGTTTATTTTGTAGATAACACTGCTCTTGTCCTTCTCTATTGTTCTCTCCTTTGGTTTTGAAGACTTGGCGACATGGATTCCATATCATCTGAGCAATCGTGCCGTCATTTCCGAAACGTCCTTGATGTACGGTAGGGTCGTTCTTGTTCCCGATTCTCCGTCTATTGTTTCTTGTTTTCTTTAGGTTAGAGCTCTTTTGATGAAGTTGCGGGTGTAGCCGTTACGTAATGTGTGAATTTCTCAAACATCATCTCTCGCAGCAACGAATTCCTAACTCCTGAAGAGTAGCTCCGATCATCCTAGTACCGAAGAATGGGGTCTCACAATTTCGTCCCATAGCCGGCATCTTAGTTATTTTGAAGGTATTTGAGAGGCTCTTGACTAAAACACTAACCACATAGTTTATTGTTGGTGACCCGTGTCAGTTTTTGTTTACTGATTACCGAGGTACCCTGGATACGGCTTCTCTATTCCACTTTGTTTTGTTCATCCTTGATAAGAAAAGCGAGGCTGGCCGCACATGTCTCCCAGACTACAGTGATTGCAACACGAAAGTTAGATTTTTTAGCCTTTTATGATTGAACTCCTGCTCCAATATTTCTCCAACCGTTAACAGTTCACACGCTACAAAGGCCGTACATATTCATTGCAGCCCTCCGCATAAAGCGTAGTACAAGGAGCTAATACATCCCTTTTTTATTTTCCGCTTACACGTCTTCTATGCCCCTGAGTAGTCCTCCATCTCTCAAGTATGAGGCCGATATAATATTTGGATGATCCTACACCAATCCAACATCTCGGAGCACTCTATAAGTTGACATGACAGACGTTGTGGAATGGTCTCAAAAAAGGAACCTCTGCATGAAGTCTCAAAATTCAATGAAGGAACATTGGTTCTTTCGAATGATTGAAATCAAACTGAACTATTATATGCCAGCCCCCCCCCCCACGCGTTCATCTATCTTAAATAACCATGTGG
>UZAN01051107.1:0-19400 GCA_900618425.1 Echinostoma caproni | reverse complement strand
CTGAGGTCAGGCGCAAAGTTTTAGGCAACCGCGGTCGCCCACTGGAGCAAGTGGTCGACCGCCATAGATTATGCTGGTTGGGACATGTGCCACACATGTCACCCGTTAGGTTGCCAAGGCGAGCGATGTTTGCCGAGGCAGGTATCAGTTGGAAAAAGGTCAAGGGTGATGAGACGAAGACCTGGCATGAGGGTGTGAAAACCCTGACCAAGAGTCTAGGTCACAGGTCCCGTTAGGCTCCCAGGATGAGGACCCCGAGATCATGGTAACCGGTGGTTAGAAACTCTAAGTGATATGGCTGAGTATCGCAAACAGTGGCGCTCGTGCATCTACTCAATATTCTTGCAACCGAAATCTATGTAAATGCGCTATCTTCCGCTTGAATCTGCTATCAACATTCTAATCATCATTCTGCTGTTTTATTCAAACGGCAACCAAAAGACAGCAACGAAAACCGGCGCACGAAAGTGCGTGGTTAATGATTGTAAGAACTGAACTGAGGCAAGCTTCTGATGCGCTCAGTTTTCCAACCTGTGCTTTAAAATCACCTGCAAATAAAACTTTATCGAAGCATCCACTCATCCGAATGAGATCGATGATTTTATTTTAGAGAGCGTCCTTTTGTGTAGCAGAACCGCAATTGGTCGGTACATATGCCGATATGATGACCAAGCATCTATTGGTGTTGCTTCTATTTCGGACGCTGATTGAACCCTGGCAAAGTACTGCACCTAAACGACTGTTGATGGGGATCCAGTCGATAAGAGGGCTCAGCCCTGTTATTCATTACATTACCTACCCCACATTAACATGCTTAACGGCTTT
This sequence comes from Echinostoma caproni, assembly GCA_900618425.1. Lineage (NCBI taxonomy): Eukaryota > Metazoa > Platyhelminthes > Trematoda > Plagiorchiida > Echinostomatidae > Echinostoma > Echinostoma caproni. Next base: position 18,575 of record UZAN01051107.1, on the reverse strand, counting down.
CGTCGTCGCCTGTCGTGCGAAGCACGTACCTGGGGTCAAATTTAGCGCTCAAATGGATTATAGGGGTAGGATCCTGGATTCGCGTCTCCAATACGCAGCAGACATCAATCTCCAAAGAGTCCACTGCACGCGCCAGGCACGCTTGTTGACCTACCTGCATCAGGGTCTTCACGTTGAAGGCCCCTAAATTGTCGAGGCCTCAGAGTCTGCGATCCATTTCATGGTACATTACTTACGGTGCTATTTGACAATGACCTTTGATAAACGACATCCAAGTTGATAGAGAGACTGTTGCAGGTCGGAACAAGGGGCAATAGAGAGGGTTGGGTACGGAAGACAAAGAATGAAACTGTTAGGGATATCTGAGCAGTAGCCCACTTATCACTACCCACCCCGCTCGACGCAATGATTATTCTGCGCGACGACCGATGTAGTATGGAATTGTTTTTTAGTTTGTATGCATTGGAGTTTAACGGTCGGGTACTATTAGGATGTCCAGCCACCATGCAGGAGAACCGTTACGGTTCTCCACCAAAGTTCTGACAAGAACCTAACGGCATGGCAGTGGGTGAATAGAAATGTACGCCCAGTTCCTTGGATCGATTACTTCACAATCTTTTACCGACTGAAGCGCAACTTTTAGTCGAACCCCAACCTGAAGAACCACGAGAGTAGACCTCGTCTGACCTTTATCCCTCGTCCTGCCAGGTATTGTTAGATCGTCGGCTTTACAATAACCATCCTGTGTAGCTCGTTGGGTTATAAAGGTGCACAAGCCATCGCACTACGTCGAGGTGCAGTCTCGTTGTGATGGTCTCTACTCAAAAGAATGTGAGGAACAGAAACCTTCCCAAATGAATGGACTATTTATATTCTGCTGAATATCATCTAAAAAGGTGGTGTGTGTGAACTACCGAGGCATCAGACTGATTAATGACTTCTAAACTGTTCAAATTGATGCTGTTTAACCACTTTGTGACAGCAGTAGATGAGCGCACTCGCGCCAACCCTTCTGGTTTCCATGGCGAGGAAGGAGCTGTGCTGATTGTCTTCTGACTTTCGGTCGGAACTTGGAATACCCTTTCAGGATCCGGCTAACGATGGCTTGTTTTATTGATTTCCGTACTGCCTTTGATTTAGTGCAAAGGAACTCATTGTTGAACAGCAAGAAATCAGATGGCGTGCTCCTAGAACAAATGGACATTCTTTCGAACTCCCGAGCTTGAGTCTGCGTTTNTAACTAGGGGAGTCTGTAGTTTCCCTTGAACTCGGGAGTTTAACGGGACTTTACATTCTCCGGTGCTGTTCAGCCGTGCTATTACCCAGAAGCGCTACTTCGGTCTATTCACTGATTTGCCTACCTAGATTTTGCGGATCAGATGATTGTTTTCGGGGACAACTCGGACAACCTACAGCCAATCCTTGATTTGCCAAGGAAATTTTATTGGAAGTAAATGTTCAACATCAAAATCATTTCGACCGCGATGATCGCATTCCTACATTCGATCACAATTGACAGCAAAGCAAAAGATATCATTTAAGCTTTCGAATACGTCGGTTACATCATCCAAACAAACGACGAAGACGAAATCCAGCCACGCGTTGATATTGCTAGCTTGGTTTCCTGCAATTTTAAGTCTGTTTGCATACAACAAAATCACCCTTTATATTAAGGTGTGGATCTACTTAGCTGCAATTCCTGTGGTCCCGAAATAGCTGAGACGTAGCCAGTGAGGTTCCAGGACCTCCAGAATTCAAGTTTTTCTATCTGTTATGTGATCTAAATCCTGAAGGTAAAGTGGCACGACGAACCACTCAAGGAAAAAGTTCAAAGAAGACGCTGTTCCGTCTAAAAGGCTTTCACATTGCTGAACCGTAATTGCCTCTAGTGATTTAACTCTGTCCTCCGCAACAAAGTCTAGAGGTGCAGTCACGAATAAAAAAGGCAAGCGATGTTGAAAAGATCACTCATACCAGACCTTAATGCAAAGTGATCAACTTGAATCAAGCTGACTCATTCTCTAACGACATTACCCAAGTAAAGTAGGCTAGTATCTTCGCTTTGGCCAGCTTGAACATGCACCAATTGTCTCGGAAATGCGAGTCGAATCACAGTTCGTTCCTTAGGTGTTTTGGTTGCATTTTGTTTGAACACTGATACCGTAGGTCACAGAATCATCTTTGCTAGGACCATGTAATACGTATCTCCGATGCAGCCCCTTTTCATGGGATACACTAGCACTTTTCATCTTTCTTCGTCACTATATTATTCGCCGTATTGTTGATTTGTCTCCGTTTGTTTTGTTTCTAGATTTTCAGTCTATCGCATCGACAGTTGAGTCAGCTTTCCAAACTGAGGCGTTCACCTTCTTTGTGGAATGGGAATCAAGCTCAAAAGTTGTCCGAAAACGTTCTCTCCAGCCTGGCTCGAACTCTGCAAGATCTGTCCACAGCTTTCCGTCGATCGCAGTCAGATTACCTAAACAGTAAGTGCTCGATTGCCTCCTCATACATTTATGTGATGTCACACATCTTACAGTTGCTATCATGAGCCATTTGTATGCTAACCATCCGTCTCAATACTGAGCGAAATTGAGTTGAAGTACTAAGTATAAAACATTCGGAGTAAGGGGAACGGTAAGATTTGATTCACTCGCTTCATTACACACAGACGATGCATAGTCGGGCTTTATTTGACACATGCAATCGGTCTTCCCGATGCATTTATCCTCACTCGTATTATCGTTTGATTTTATCGCATGTCACAGGAGTATGGGTACATGTAATACTGATTGTTTATCTCTGCGCCACCTCCGAAAGTGTCACTTTGACGGTCCACTTTTACAGAACTGAAGTCTCGCGATGATCGCATCAAGGGTTACTTGTCGATGGGGCTCCAACTGGATGAAGGCCCTGTTGGAACAATGGATGAATTTGGCGACAATGAGTATCAGGTAAACTGAGATTCGTTCTTGCGTCCTTTTGGTTATCCGATTGTGGACCTTATTTTCGCAAAATATGGTTATTCCGCAATTGTGATGATGATGATGATGATGATGATAGACAAACCATTTGTCTCTGCTTTGATTTCGTCAAGGCATTGCTTAAGTGTACCTGTCATAGGTCTTTCATTGCCACACAGATATATTTCACAATAAGAAGTTTATAAATGACTCGAAAATTTTCCCTGGAAGCACACGACCAGTTTCGCGGTTCCCGTCGCTCGTCAGATATGCGTATCCGATAATATTTTATCACTTCATTCGTGTACTTGTACCCTGGAAGTGTATTTTCGTCACACACACACACACACACACACATATATATATATATATCAGTTCAGTTCATTTCAGTTTTTACAACTATTAACCATGCACTTTCGTGCGCCTGAGTCGATTGCTGTCATGGATATATTTCTATGCTAATGGTTGAGGATTGTTTAGTAAGTGTTTCATCCATATTCCACTGACTTCATCATAATGGTTCATCTCGATTAATTGATCATACTGGCCCCACATGTTCGTGTTCCCAATCCTTACCCCCTGTTCACTCGCGATTGGTTTCAGCTCTGGGAGGCACAGCGTCAACGTCGTGGGTTGCTCCTGGAGGAGAACACAAATATGGTCACCCAAAGAGAGCAGGAGATCAATGAAATTGTTCGATCAATCCATGAATTGAATGAAATATTCCGCGATGTCGCACAACTTGTCGTCGATCAGGTATGTGTGTGAATCACATACTTCGAGTCAACCCCCTCGTCCATCGTTTGATTGACGAAAATATTCACAAATCCACCGATTGCCGGTTTGTTCGGAGCAACCCTGCTCAGTTGCGAGTGAATGTGCAAATCAAGAATAAAAGCAGACAAACGGTTTGACACATGGAGTCGACCTACCCTCTAGCAAGATATAGTCGCGTGAAGCCAAAAGCCCCACGGACTTCGGTTCCGGTACACCCAGTTAATAAGTGATTAGTGGTGGTGGTGCATTGGTTTATTCGCTGTCACCGGCGTGCTTTAGACCTCATGGTCTGAGGTTCAAGCCCCGCCACCGCCACCCAACTTTGGTGGTAGGCAGCTCTGCTGTCATCTGGTTCAATACCACAGCTAACGTAACGGGGCCCTAATGTGGTTCACCACTCCAAGTCACCGGGGGCTTGAGTTACCGGTTTCCATCACTGAACATCAGATCCTCGTGAATATGGGGCTTTCGCCGTCTGCTGTGCATCACACAAATGTGTGTACTCAAAAAGCTGAAACGGAATTTATTGTTGTGAACCACAGTTGTTTCTTCTCTGACGTAAGGTTAGAGTATAATCCGCTCCACCAAAATGTTGGCCTCTTATTCACCCGTGTTTGCCTGCACGCCAGCCCACTCATCAACTAACGGAGTTGGATGAAAATAATAATAACAATAGTAGAGTTGTTCAGAACTGAAACCTGAGTGACTGAAGCTGATCAAACTTATGATCACGAAAATCGGTGTAATGTACGCGTGGTATCAGGCAATATCGACCAATCAGTCAGTAGTGTCATAGCTATGTGCGGCAAACGTTTCAACCAATGGTTGGCTAAAACATTGATAGTATCAATGACAACTATAGTAATCATTTTTCTCTTGTCTATTGGGTTACAGTATGACCACTAGTTTCGTTACAAAGCAGTTCCCATATTAGAAAAGTACGAAAACGAAATTTCACTTTTAGTTTATATAAACACACGTAAATGGTCTATGCTCGATACCCAGCTTACAGTAGACGCAACACACGAAAGCGGTGAAATGTGACATTTCTGTTTCCCGGAGTAAATGGCCACATTGTGCAATCTATTTTTACGAACGTCAATTTTGGCTGATTTGAAGATTTCGCCCAACAAATGGGAAAGCAGGGCGACAGTGTGTGGACACTCGAACTGAGAGACATTAGGCAGATGGCCTACACCAAATGACAACGACTGCCTGTAGTTCGTGCCTATTCCCTAGTTTTTGTGCATCAAAATAACCTTATTAGATTAATAGTTCTAGTCAGCTCAACACCTGTGTGATTCCATTTCTTTCTCTGTGTGTGTCCTATTTCAGGGCACAATTGTAGATCGTATCGACTACAATGTGGAACATACACAAATACGTGTCGAGGCCGGTTTGAAACAGCTCACCGAGGCCCGCAAACATCAGTCAAAGGACAGGAAGATGTGGGTGATTTTCGTTTTGGCCGTTTTGGTTGTTGTGTTCGGACTGCTTTTAATTGTGACCAAACTCACCTAGCACTCACCACCAGCTATCGTATTTTACCGAATAGGCTACCCATTTCTGATGTGGGGAGAGCTTAACCGTTCTCTGTACGTTGTCTTGTCTTTCAACACCACCTGCCCCCTCCCCCCCCACCATACACGCACACCCTCGCTCGCTTGCTCTCATGTGATACTGGTGTTTGCGGCTGATAACTTGTTCTTCCACACCAAATACGCAATATTGACCCATGTGTCCCATTTCAGACATTCCACATTTGACTTCCTATCATGTTTTGTTTCTGTTCATCACCATCCATTGATCATGTCAGTTATGCCATCGTATTGTTGTATATAAACGAATACAACCGTTTATTTATGTGGTCATATTCCCACTCCCATATGTTTTTTCGTGTTCTTTTTCTTTGCTCATTTTAAGTGTTCTCTTTCTGATGATGATCAGGAGTTCCAGGGTAGAGAGAGTGCATCACTGCTGGTTGCTCACTACTTTCCCAGTATTTATGAGATAATTGTTCTCTCATTCGCACAGTTGGCGCAAATGTGGACAAGTGATGCAGAGGTCAAAGATCCATCCCCATCCATTTCTCTTGTTTATTGGCAAATCACAACAGCGAGCGTCTAGAACTTTACTTTTCGACCTTTATATGTAGTCCTACATGTTCACTGACCTTTCAAAGCACGTTCGTTTTTCAGTGAAAGTTGCAGAACTGCATTCCCCAAATCGCCGGAAAAGTTCCGTTTAGAAAATAATGTTCGCCATTTACTTCAATCCTTATATTGAGCTTTTTTAAGAGAAGTTTGGTCGAGCACCACCTACTGATTCCTTTATTCTGTCAGAGGAAACAGAAATGCGGTGAAAATCATAGAACCACTGTGGGCACATGTGGTCGCAATCTATAGACAAGCCTGCCCACAATGCTTCACCTCAATTCATAGGAATGTATTACTTTGTGCTCGAATAATTGAACTACGTTACACCGAGTTGTTTTAAACCAGTTATTGGTGGAATGACTCAGTGCTTGAATTAGAGCTAGTATCTATCATTCATCGTTTGTCACTTAAAGATTCATGATCAGTATGACTTCTTATAATAACCAATTATATTCACAAAAATGGAGATTTGATCTGTTCTGATTGGAACCATGGGCAATCCCATTTGAAATAACGGCCTTAAGAGAGAGAGAGCTGTTTGATTATTTGGCAGGCTCATTTAAGATAAGAGAACATTTCTGCGGACAATCTGAATATGTACTAGCAGAACCCTGAAATCTATCTCTATGGGTGTCGGTTGTCACCGGGCCCATTTCTTTATCTCTACCGTAATGCCATCATGTTCATCTTGCGCAGATTGTTTAATGACACTGTGGTTTTATAACGCTTTCCGCGTTGAGACACTTGTTTAATTTAGGTCATTTTGTGGAGTTTCCCGTATTTTTTCGATCAGAATTATTCACTGGGGTTTGCACCTATCGTTAAATATCTCCACTATACCTGAATCTTATTAGGTGCATAAGGAAAAATAATGAAAGGGTAACAAATCCAGTAACTCCAAAAGTAAAGTGCATGAAAAAACTGGAGAAAGAAACATGCTTTAAATTCCAAGTTCCCCCATACTGGATAATTGTCAAGGTGTGATACGTCTGTGAAACGTGTGAAGCGAAACACACCGAGAGCCTGTTGAGGAAACCAGGCGAAACAGTTGTCGTTCACTTATCCGTGGAATGAGCCAATAACTGCTCGAATACAACGCTGTGGTTCAATAAGTAACGTGGGTGGTTGTTACTCGGCAATCACCCCTTGATAGAGATATCTGCTATACTGCTGAGTATTCGCTTTTAAACTACGATCAACGAATGGAATTCTTTCGCATGGTAACTAGAACGACGTCAGACATTCTGAGTCCAATGGTCTGGACGAAAAATCAGTGACTGTTATGTGATCACGCAATTAGAGAGTCCTTCCAAATATTGGCTATTTTTATATTTGAGGATAGAGTACATAGCCTGAAACTGCATTGCTATAAAATTTGGAACACTATTTATTGCATCCGCAGGAGTACTGAACAGTCAATCGGAATAGGAACTGGAATTATCCTGAGACCCAGGGGAAAAGAGACGACAGTTTCCGTCTCAACAACCATTAAGCATGCATTTCGGTGCGACGCTTTTGGTTGCCATTTGGGTGAATAATAGGAGGAAAACAAGATGGTTGAGAGTGGGATCGAAGGGAAAACTGAGAAGATCAGTAGACTAATAATGCAGGAACACCACTATTTACGACACCCAGCTATATTGCTCAGTTTCTCTAACCATCCGTTACGATCATCCCGAGGTCCCAATCCGAGGAGCCTAACGGGACCTGTGACCTAGACTCCTGATCAGGGTTTTCACACCCTCATGCCAGGTCTTCGTTTCACCACCTTGGGCTTTATTCCATCCGCTAATTGCCTCGGCAAACATCGCTCGCCTTCGCAGCCCATTCGGAGACATGCCCCAACCAACGTAATCTATGGAGGTCGACCACTTGCTCCAGTGGGCGACCGCGGTTGCCTAAAACTTTGCGCCTGACCTCAGCATTGCTCATCCAGCTGCCCACCAGATTCGTGCAATGCTGCGTACACAGGGATGTTCAATCACCGATAGTCTATCTTTATCCTGTTCCCATAATGACCAAGTTTCTGCTGCATATAGCACAACTGGCCGGACTGCTGCAGCATACACCCGACCCTTCACAGACCGCCGGATGTCACGACGGCGCCACAGATGTTTCAAGTTGGCCAATGCCAACCGAGCCTTCGTATGCGCGCCGATACTTCATCCGTGATGCATCCGCCAAGTGAGATATAGCTGCCCAGATAGCAAAACTTGTCCGCTCCCCTACTACTTCCCCGGTCAGGGTGAGGTTGGGGACTGGATCAATCCAATCTTGGAGCAACATTTTACACTTGGAAGGTGCAAAACACATACCGAATATGGCTACACTGGCACTCAAACTATCCAGAAAAGCCTGCCACTTACTTTGATCTTCACTTAGTAGCACTACGTCGTCTGCATGTTCTAGATCAGACAGTCTGTCACTTGGAAGTAAATCGATACCACTATCTTCGCACGAGGACAGGGCTGTTTCAATAATTATATCTATAACAAAGTAACTAGAAACGGAGAGAGGGCAATCCTATCGAACACCACTTTCCGTGGTGAACTCGGGTGAAAAATTGTCTTAAGCTCGGACTCGGCCTCGGTTATTATAGTAGGGGGATTGAAATATTCAAATAAACTTCTCGGGCACATCCTTCAGGAAAAGACAGCGCCAGAGTTGAGAGCGGTCGACTGAGTCGAAAGCCGCTTTCAGGTCGAGGAAGTAGAAAACGGTGGGTCTACGAAAAGAATATCTGTGTTCTAGGATTTGACGAAGAGTGAAGATGTGGTCGATTCAACCTCGACCAGGTCCCAAAGCAGCCTGGTCCTCATGTGTGCACTCTTCATGCGCGGCAGACAATCGACGGAGTATGATACCGGCGAGAGGTTTAGAGGCAATGTTGATTAAACTAATTCCTCTGTGGTTTTCACAGGAGGATCTGTCACCTTTCTTGTAAATCGGTATGATCACCGATTAATACCATTCAGTTGGAACTTGTTCCCTTTCCCACACTGAGCCCAAGAGTTTTGTCAACTCCAAAACTAAGGCTGAACCTCCATCCTTAAAAACAGATAGGGACAATTTGTCGGGGCTGAAAACCTTATACCTTTTGAGATAGCTTATTTCTCGTGTAACCGCCATTTCAGATGGACGATTGATGTCAACTGACAGGATTTGCACAGCTGAACCGAGTACAGGGAGCTCTTGTGCTGACGAGGGCCAGTAAAACTGAGCCTTAAAATGTTCTCATCGATCTAGATAGCGTTGCTGAATATGAATTACTGTGTCGTCGGACTCCTTAATTAACTCACTTATGCCTGCTTTCCTCGGACCTGTACTCCTAATTAATCGGAAAAGATTGCAACTATTACCAATAGCCGTAGCCTTCTCCATCTCTCTAATCTTTCCTACCCACCAATTCTCGCGGTTATTCCTCAGACATTTGATGAACTGGCGTTTAAGAGATTTGCGGCAGTTGTAGTCTGCCCTACCAACGAACAGATAACGGCAATCGATTTCTTCACTTCTTGGAAGACCATCATCTGTTCCTATCAAGCACCAACTTCCGACACAGCTCTCCACGGATGGCAACGTGGCGCTCCAGTTCAACTGGTACGCTAACTCAAATCAACCACATAGCAGTAAGCTACCGTTGACGTGGCCCACTGCAAAATTGCGAGTCCTATTGAACCACGCGTTGAGTCTGACCACCACATAGTTTTGATACAGTTCACTCCCCGACTGAGTGGTAGGCGACAAAACCAGCAAACTCGGATGGCTCAGCATCGCCTATCTGTTTTGGGGAATCGTGCAAGCTGAGTCAGAGCTAATGAGTAATTCAAGCGCGCTCCAACGCAGTGAAGTAGATGAGCAGTTCGATTATATCAGGCGAGCAATGCATTTCTCTGCGAATGTTGCTTGTAGGTCTGAGCCTCAAGCCCGTCGGAAGCACCGAATATCGCATGAACCAGCAGCCCCGGTGAATAAAATTCGACAAATACCGACCTGCCAGAATCAAAATAGAATAAATGGAGCCTGCAACGTCGGCTCATGAATAGCCTCAAGAAAGACCGTGAGAACTGGTGGGCAACAATAGCTAGTGAAGCGGAAGTAGAAGATATATCAGGGAATAGTCCGAGACTGTTTCGATTGATACACAACACTAGAGGTCAGAGAACTCCAGTTAGTGAAACAGTCTGCGACAAAAGGGGTTAGACTATGAACGATAGGGATCAAAAGCTTGATCACTGGGCGGTATACTTCAGCGAACTGAAGCTAGGTGCGGTACTCTGACTGAAACGGAAGCTCTGTCTTGCATTCAAGCTCTGTAGTGAGGGACGACTGCAGAACTTGATGGGCTCCTTCCCACTCTTTTCAAGATGAGAGGTGACAACCTTATAATCTCCATTACTATCGTACTGCGCAATATTTGGACACAAGATCGCAGTTCATCTTGGGGTGAATCACTCACAGTACCCATTTTAAAGAAAGGATCTTGCAGCGATTGCGAAAACCACCGCGGGATCAGTTTGATCCCGATCATCACCAAAGTGCTAGTCTCGGTCATACTCCGAAGTCTGACTCCTTTAGGAGAGATCAATATCCGTGAACAGCAAGTAGGATTCCGGCCTGATCGAGGACGCATTGATCAAATTTTTACGTTGTGTAGGATCCTTGACCTTCGTCACACCTAACGTCAACCAACGACGAGTGTTCCTTGACCTGAAAGCAGCAATTGACTCAGTTGATCGCGAAGCTCTGATGGGTTCCCTTCTTCGAAAAGGTATGCCCCAGAAACACATTAACGTACTGATGTCACTGTATTCACATACCTCTGGTCGTGTAAGGGTTTACAACAGTCTAAGTAGGCCGGTCTTCATCAGCAGCGGTGTCCGTCAAGGATGCTCTCTTTCGCTGTTCCTGTTCAATTTCGTCGTAGACGAAATACTGGAGAGCGCACCAAGTAGACTCCAAAGCGTAAGTATTGAATGGGCAGTTGAAGAAAAGCTGTGCGATTTAGAGTACGCTAATGACATCGTGTGTCTGTTCGAATGTTTGGAGGACGAGCAAGGCGCACTTGATAGACTAACAAGTGCTGTTCCCATATTCGTTATGTGTTTTACAAACTGATGTCGCCTGCTACCGCTTTGAAACTAAATGACCAGGAATTAGTTATCGTGGATTTATTTTCTTCCATAGGTAGTTGTGTGACCAATGATGGTTGCGCATCATTTCCAAGGCTCAAGTAGCATACGCAGGACTGAAACACCTTTGGCCCAGGCGCGACGTTTGACTGAACTTGTAAGGTCATGTATATTGTGCTACAGTTCGAGTATTTGTCTCGCGCCTTTCAGTTTAGGGTCCGAAAGACTCCGCAAATGGTTGATTGGAGGCACTAAAGGATATGGCAGCGAACCGAAAGCAGTGGCGTTTTTTATTTTTGATCAGGCCGGAATTCTTGAAATTGAATGTGAGCAGAGTTCGATTGGGTAATGTGTGTGTTGACCATCGAGGTTTATCTTCTTTCTCCTCCCTCAAAATAGGTTCAAACCCTGCCCACCTAAAATATTACCACTAAACTTGTATACATTGACAGTTTGGCAGCGATCGGTGAAGTTCACTCCACTGCATATCTCCGTACGATGATGATGATGATTGAACAGATAGTGCAGCCAGTTAAGCAAGACAAGATACCTTTGGTGGAATGCCGTCTTCCCTGGGGCCTTCGTACATCTCATCGCCAAAGCAATTCCTGTCCCCGGTTGATTCCGTATGGTGCAGTTATCCGGTGTTGTTTTTCATCGAATAGCCTAGTCACGTGACTCAGCTACTGATCCTAATGTTCAATCTACCTCAGAAGTTTCTTTACACTCTAATGAATAAGCCAACCCCTTAGGTCACAGAAGAGCTTATGGAAGTATCTGACTCCTGCGGCCACCTCCACTTTTCCTGAGATTTTTAAACAATAACTTTTCCTGTCCGCCTTGGTGGGGCGAGCAGCCTCACGATGAGGAGGTTTGTATAGAAGCGTATGTATGCTTAATTAGACAGTTGAAGTGGATTCAGCTTTAACGCCATCAGTTTGGTTCCTTTGGGCATTCCATAACGGCTTCTTGCATGCAAGTCTTAATAGTTGATTAATGAACGTAGTTGAGGAAGCTTATTAGTCACACCAGAAGCTTGAAAGAATCATTGGTCTTTCCTGGTTGTCTAAAGTGGTGGTGTCAACTCTGGCCACAAGGTGAGGATTCTGTCGAATTTTAATATGGATCTTGAGGGAATGCGTTCTAAGAGCATGGTCAAGCCCATTTTTATTTCTAGTTTCCGAAAATCCCCAAGCTCACAAGCTTTTAATAATGAACACCCCGAGAGATTTCATCAGATCTAAGCCACGTTTCTTCGGATATTGAGAGCGCGTGTTGGAAACGACCAACCGATTCGATTTGGGAAACGTGATCAGACGCTCTCATATTCGCACGGATGGCGAAAAAGTGTACAGTAAAATCACCATTGTTCTACATAGTGTTCCTCCTCATTTTGTTAATTTTCGCACAAAGCTCGTTCGTATATATATACATATATATATATGCATATATATATATATATATATATATCGTGATATGCACAGTAGCACTCAATTTCGCTCTCCGTTGAATAACGGTCTCTATATTCCCTATCTCAAAATGGTTTTCTACCATTATTTCAGCGATTTAGGAGTTTGTCAGCATTCAACTACCTTACTGGACCACATGTGGTGTTTGAATGCTCGAAATGGCTAACCGTAAGCAATTAACAAACAGAAATGTTAAACCTCTTCGGCAAGTTTTGCACTATGAGGGGAAATAGAAAGCTAGTTCGGCTCAACAAATTAAGAGCTCATTAGGGCCGAAAAACGANTACCGCGACTGTTTAGCAAAGTTGTAGATTCCTCCAACAAAACGAAATGTATTACGGTCTTGATCTGGTCATACTTCCGAGCAACATTTTATGTCACGTTTCCCAAAAGTTGACAAACGATCCACAAAAATTCCATAATTATAGAGGTCAACATCGCTGACACTGACGTTTTTGGACACCGAAGTCTGAGGTTGCAACCTCAACACCCACCACTCAACTGTGATTGCAGCTTCACCGCCGTAGGGCTCGAAACCATCCCTATGCTATTACGGAGTTACGTAATCTACGATTCGCATTACCGGGGTTCAGGTTGCAGATTTCAGCGAACAATAGGTTCTTCATTGTTAGTACACACTTGTGTGGTTAACAGCAGACGGGGCGAAACCCATAGTCACAAAGACCTGCTGTTCAGTGCTGGAAACCGGTAACCTAAGCCCCGGGACTTGAAGCGAAGAACAGAAGACTCCGTTAGGTTATGCGTGGTATCCAGCCAGACGGAAGCATTACTACCTACCGCCAAAGCAGGTGGCGGTGGCCGGGTAGAACCTCGGACCAGAGTTCAAAGCACACCGGTGACAGCGATTAAACCACTGCGCCACCACCCATGGCACAGGGGTTTACCTCTGCTGTTGTGTACGCCAGTGTGATAAAAGTCTGATGATTTAAGCCGCATTAAAAATGACAGTGCGTCGAAAATGCGCGCATTTCATTTTCAAAATTGAAAAAAATCACAGGAAACACATTACAGACATACCTCCGTTAATTCTTTAGTTTGTTGTTCAATTTCTTGATCTTCATCTAGATTATCGTCTAAATTGGCAGCCATCAAGTGCCTGTCGTGTAATGCTATTAATTCCTTCACTAAAATAAAAAGCAACTTTCAACGAAACAAAGCAAAGAGCAATTACTTTTCTGTCGGATTACGGTGAATGTGTACTGCACTGAATTGACTAACTTTTGCCTATTGGTTGGGATAACTATTTCGCGGTAGAGGCAAAAAATCATACCATTCAGGAGGAAACCGGTCTAACGGACGTCCAGCTTCTGTATCTTGATCTTTTGACCTCGGGACAAGGGCTTCATGGTCACCGGATTTCTGCAAGATAAGAGGTAATCCACAATGAGTGAAATAGTTCATTCCGCGGGGCGAGAACACTTCGAACACGACGGAATAACTTACACTGTCAGAGAAGAATTGCCTGTTTTGAAACGCATTGTTTCGCATGAACATGAAACTTTCTGTCAACGATCGCGAAGCCATAATGCAGTACAGATGAAAACGGGAGTTGACAGTATGGTTCTGTGAGGGGTCTAAACTTTTAGACCAAAAAACACCGTCTGTCGATCTAAAAGAAATCCTTTTGATAAAGAGGTTTGGAGAGTGGTACACTGTAAAAAAACTGGTTCAAACTTCACTAAATATTAACAGAGGTAATTAAATATATTGGCGCGTAAAATTCAGAATACAGAACATCATAATTAACAGAAGAGACGTGTAAATTTTACAAACGATGAAAGAGCTAGTCTGGGATATGCAAAGGGCGATATCTACATTAAGCTCATACAGATGGCTTGTGCTTTATCATGCGCAGGGAAAATGAAGATAACGCTCCGGCACGTTCGGATTTGGTTGTTTTCCTCACTGCTCTGACTAACGAAAAGCTTTTCAGCGTTTAATTATCATTAAATTGTCCATAACAATTTACTGCTACCATGTTTATTGTTAAACTTTTAGTAAGCCAACATTCTTTTCAAATTTTTAACTGCTCAGGTTAAGCGTAAAAGTTTTAGTTCCGTTTTTTGGTCATTTTTCTCGGAATTTCATCTGAATTCCGATACAAGTGTCACAGAGTCTGTTGTACCTACTCACCAAAAATGTACTCAGATCAGGCCGGATGTGTATAGTCCCTACTGAAATTTGTAAAGCATGTAAGGATGCGGCAAAATTGGTTCCCAGTGCCAAGGCAGGGTGAGCGAAGTAAACTCCTCAAATAGTCTACAACCAGCAGACTACAGGACAAAGCGTAGTTGGGAATAGTATCCCGAAAAGATATTCTGAGGTTGTGGTCACGCAGGAGAGTAGAGGAGGGAGTATAAATGGCTTACAGCTAGAATGCAAGTCTATCTGCTACCGAAAGCGGAGAAACCGGCTAAGAAGCCAAGAGCTGGAAGTCTGTGCATCAGCATGTTGGCGGAACCAACAGCTACATAAGAGGGTGCAACATCCCACGGCCATTGGCCTACAGAGCAAGATTAATCTGATCACCAGGGAATTAGACGTCTTGTCTGGCAGAGGGGATGAGAAACTTCCACAGATCAGTCCTCATTCTCAACCAGGGAGAGCCTGTAATCAGGGAGGTGAAAGCAAGAGAAATGGATTGAAGGAAGGCTGTGGATATCCTGCAGCTGGCAGGAATAAATCCCCAAAGTGAACTCAAAAGAGTGCATAGGATGGCGGTGTGGAAGAACCCTGGGCCGGGTAGGCAAAATTCAGCAAGGCTGATACTCGTAGAATTCCACAATCCGGGTATACGGCAGTTGCTCTTCACAAGGGCCAGTTAGATATTGAATTGGACACAGGGACGATTTAGGAAGGTCCTTGACCAACCAAAACAGCACTAAGGGCCACATAATCGAGAGAAGCCCCAAAACCATATACCTGCCAAAACGCGAGGAGTGTGATCCCGTGGTCAATAAAGCTGTTGTCATTGTGGCAGAGTTGCCTCCAGTCTTCAGGAGTACACGATACCGAAAGTCTACACGGGGACACCACCTGAGCAGCTAGTACACCCCTGAAAAGAGCGGCCAAGTTCGGTGGGCAGGATCGCACAATAAGATGTGCAACTCGGAGCGGGAAAGTTCACGTAGATGCCCAAAAAAAGAGGGCTCCCCTCGGGTCCTCTAACCGATGAAAAATTGGAAATGGACGACAGGGGAAGATGACACTGCTGTATACAAACACGTGCAGAGTCAGAAACAAATGGGCCGAGGTTCTGATAGCAGCGGAGAACCAAAGGGCTAACGCAGTAGCCTGGCTCTCAGAGAGTGATCTCAACCCCAATATAGTTCAAAATAGCTTTGTTACATACAGAACAAATAGGAGTAGCTCCGTACAAGGAGGAGTAGCCCTAGTATTAGAACCCCACTTGTGCGCAGCAGAATCGAATACTAAGGTTTTTACTCTCATGTGCAGCTAGTTGCAGTGAACCTTATTATATATACCATGAAAATATCTATTTCCTGCGTATATAGTGGTTCTGGTGCCACAACCGGAGGATTAAGAAATCAAGAAAGGCATTTGACAACCTAGCTCGCAATTCGACCAGATTGGACATTACAGGCGACTTCAACTTTAGGTATGCTGAGTGGGAGCTCAAGAGGTGTCCTCGAGGTTCGGGCGAAAGCTACCTTGAATGGATTCACTCCCGAGCCCTTTATCAGCACGTGAAGAACACCGGGTATAGTGAAGGTCAGCAGCCTTCCCTGCTAGACCTGAGTATCACAGACAAGGAGGAGGGCCAAAGTCTACAGTATCTTCCCTCTATCGGTAAAAGTGACCATTTTCTCATCAAGTTGACACTTCAGTTAAAACTACCCAGATCCCGTGAGATGATGGAGGGGTACTTTGGGAGGATAAACGTGGAACTGCTCCGAGCGAAGGCGGCTCAGCTGCATCGGTACAGTTCTGAGAAACACGCTGATGTTGAGGAATGCTGGAATGTAATAAGAAACCACCTGGTGAACCTCTAAGATGAGTCTGCTCCCTTAGCCCACAGAATTTCGGGGAAGAAACCGCCATGGTGGCACGCTGCTGTAGTTAGGGCGATAAACCGCAGAAATCGAGGTTGGAAAGCTTTTCGAACTTCGGTTTCGTAGCTGGCTTGGGGGCCGTACACGGGACATTGTAATGAGGCAGTCTCACTCATTAGAAAGAGGAAAGGGACTATGAGGTGAAACCACCCAGCCGAGTCAAGAAGAATCAGAACGCTACTGTAGCTACTCCCAAGCCAAGGGCCCAAATAAAACGATGATAAGACCTCTACAGTTAGAAGGTGACACCGTCATCGATGACCAGGAAAAGGTAGATGCATTCTGTACATAATTCACTAGCGTGCGCAGTAGATAGAAGGGACTTGGAAATACCGGATCTCGCCTCCCCAGCAGAGAGCATAGAGCGTATTAATGTGTCATTGGAAACAGTCCATCGGATATTAGCCGAACTGAACATAAATAAGTCTCCAGGGCCCAATGGAATACACCCGGTAATCTTAAAACGGATAGCGTATATAGTGGCGGACCACTACACATTTTGAAATGACATATCGGCCAACACCTCATCAGTATTATCCTACGTACAGGAAAAAAGTGCGCTTACAATTGCAGTCTTACAATAATGAATATTCCCGAGTGAAACGGCAAACTCCAACTATTGACAACACTGCCCGTTTAATCTCTATACACTTCTAAAAGCCTCAATATGGTCGAGGGTGGGTCTATAAGGTTGCGGCTGATCATTATTCTCTTACAATTTGCAAAATGCTCTCATACGGCCAGGCGTCCCTAACAGCCTCTGCTGAGGAAGCCCTACTTATTGCCTGCTCGCGGCGGTTTTACCATCAAAGCGGACGAAAAGCCGACATCCGGAATCACAAGCAGGTTAGTGGACCACTGGTAGTTCACCTAGGGGAGTTGGCCAAAACCCCTGATTCCAAACCAACCACAACTTCCTGGTTGTGGCAGGGGTCACCGGTTCGATTGGAAATCAAGGTGTATTGTGCACCTGGGACAATTGATCCGGTCCAAAGGGCTAATGGTCCGGTAAACTGAACACCGGCCACAAGTGGATTGCGGTTTTCGCGGGTCGGGTATTGGTTAGACAAAAGGCTCCGATTGTAGATTCCTCCAGAGAATTCATCTACCTTGCCCTGGGCAACCTGGCAGTATTCCACCTGCATGCAAATCACGGAACGTTCATCTTTATTATAAAGATTACTGTATCATGATTTGTTTGGCACAGTTTGGATTCGGACGTATGTGAAAATGTATAACATTCCGATAACAATGGAGGGAGGCATATTAGGAATCCAAAATTGACTTTCGTAAGAATAACCATGCTCACAGATTGGTTGCTCAAACAAGGCGAGCGAGAAAACAAAGATGGAAATGACAGAGGACTGTAATCTTTGCAATGATCAAAAGTGAGAATGGATTTAATCATAGGCCAAAATGAGCGTTGAATCTTTTTTTTATAAAACTCATTTTTATGTGAAGAACATAAGAAGGAATGAACCTCATAGTCCCGCAGACCTACTATTCAGCGTTGGGAATCAGTAACCTACGCTCCGATAATTCATAATAATCCCAAAAACGTTAAGTCCAATGGTAAACGCCTGGCGTAGCGCAGTCAGTTCAGTCAGGTCAGGTCAGGTCAGGTTGCACAGGACTGACAGTGGCCACAGGCCAATCACGCGTCCAGAATTCCTTCGAAGGTATGCCCTCGAGTGTGTGTCCACCTCTGCAATTGATCGGTTTCTCCTTCTATCTGCAAACAGAGAGAAAGAGACACTACTTCTCGCCGTGTCGGCAAGGACAGGTCAGGTCAGTTCAGGAAACGACAGCAGTCTTGAAGTCTTGAAGTGATTCACGGGTTCGAGGCTATTGCCCAAATGTCCCGGGTCCTAGAAAGGTATGTGTTTTCTTTTGGTTTGGATTACCTCTAGAACAGAGAGCACATGACAGATCACAGGACTTGCGGCGGAGCCAGAAGCACTCCAGTTTCTTGCACCAATGAGCT
>UZAN01051104.1:0-13254 GCA_900618425.1 Echinostoma caproni | reverse complement strand
ACCTTGGGAGTTAGAGTAGAAACAATGCAGTTGGTGGCGGAGCAGAAACTCGTCGGGGAGCAGAACGTTAGTTGAGCCGACCGTATCGTGGTTGGCTAAGGGAAGATTTTTTGGGAGAAGGGTCTTTTGGGACTGATCTGCCAGTTGCGGAGAGGAACATGAAATGTGTTGGAACCAAGCTTGTATGGAGGTGATATTTTCTACCTGAGAAAAAGCTTTTCGTCCTGGGTTGTGCATCGGTCTCAATCGCACATCTCTGATGATCCCTTGATCTTCTTTTCACACCACGACTGTAAGACAGTCGTAGCCATTTCTGGTGTGCCTAGGGTTATTTTCAGAATTCTCGGGCCGTCTCCGTGGTAGTTAGGAGAACAGGGGAGACGAATGGCAGCTGTAGTGGAGACCTGACGCCATCCAATGAGATGTTGAATGAATCGCCACTCTTTACAGTTATTTTGTTGGCATTTTGATGTGTTTGGATTATTTTATTGTAGGACTCCATGTATAAGAACCACCCGGGCATTGTTTATTTCCCGTACACTATACGGGTTATTCCGTTGGTGTGCGCGCTCGCTCCATGGTCTGTCCGGTAGAATCCGTGTTTTGCTTGAACTTCCTCGAAGGAGAAAGCTGGACAGAAGAACGTTTCTAAGCCTGATCCACAACATAGTGTCACCCGAGGTAATCTGGGTTCTCCGGCGTAAGGTGAATTGAG
Organism: Echinostoma caproni; assembly: GCA_900618425.1. NCBI lineage: Eukaryota > Metazoa > Platyhelminthes > Trematoda > Plagiorchiida > Echinostomatidae > Echinostoma > Echinostoma caproni. Next base: position 12,539 of record UZAN01051104.1, on the reverse strand, counting down.
CTGTCGCCGAAGGCGTGTGAGACCCATAGGTTGGATGATGCTCCTCACTTGCGTACACAGAGCCTCCCAGCACCTCAGCTCTTCGTCTCGCCTCTCTCTCAGTGACAATGCTGTGGGCTCCGCAACGATTGTGCAAATCAAATTCAAAGAAGTTTTGGTCACGTCTTTCTTTTTTGCCGGCAGGGGTGTTTTCTTTGAAGAAACAGATAAGGAAGGCCACTGGGTGTGTGTGGGCTCCGAGGTAGCAAGTGCTTCTACTGTTGCTTCTATCGTCGCGCTCAGTTCTATCGTATTTCTCCGCCGCCGTGAGGTGACCACTTGTGTGGAGCATTTTGGTTGTTTGCTAGGTGTACGGATCAGGCTAACTGGTGTGATCTGTGAATATAAGTCCGCTATTTTTGCCACAAGTGTGGCGATTTTTGAATTCACTCTTTCTTCGGTGTATGATACAAGTAATGCATTTTACAATCGGGATTTCCGCACATTCTGTATGGAACCATATACGTTCTGGCTGAGTGGCTAACTGTTTTGCCTATTTTACCAAGATTTTTCCACGTGAAAGGTGAAAGTGTTTCAGGCAGTGTGCATAATATCCCCGTTTTAACGTCTTTCTTACAACTCCGTAGGCCGCATACTTCCGATGCTGTCGAAACACCTGGTGTGGCCCTTGTTGACACTGTGTGACGTGCCATTTTTGCACTTTATCGAACGGCGAAACTGATTAAATATGAGAAGGTCACGCGAAGCGAGAGTATTTGTTTCGGTCGCCCGCTCGTCCGGATCCGTGAGGTCAAAAGTACACATAACAATGACAAAGGTCACTTTGGGAATATCGATCGGCTTTGCTGCCCGCAGTGGAACAAACATAATTGCGACTGCGAATGGCAGAAATGATTGCACTGAACAGCACAAATATATCCGTAGAATGCTTGAAATTGAACTTTTTTATTAATCAGACGAGGATGTTATCGAAAACGCGCTTGTTTGGTTGCACGTGTTTACACCTTTCCGCGCAGTTTTCACTTAAGAAACGTATAGTTGACTGTTTTATAGGTGGGGAATTACGAAAACCTTACTGAGCTTCGCTTCGTAGGAATCCTAGCAAAATTACCCCACGTCGTTTAAGGTGAAAATCTTTAAACACGCTCGGATCGTTGATCGATCGTTGCAGTTATTTAGAGAGACAGCTGTTTATCTATAATTGAAGCTGTGCATTAGGTAACGGAAAAAGAAATAATCGAAAAAAACGTTTTGAACTGCGACAATCAAGTAAAAAATACAGATGCAGTTACCAGTTACTAGTATGCGGTGAAGGTACTTACAAGAAATTTCTCGGCAATTGGTCCTCGATGAACTTAGTTAGAATGGATCAATCGTAAATTATTTCTACTGGAATCAGATGTTTGTGTTTCAAATCCGTGAAGTACCACATTCAGAGTCGGAGACTTTAATTTGCAAAAGTGAATGAACTGTCAACAAATTTGTTGTTTTCATCCTGGGTAATCTTCACATACAACTTATTGCAAACATCCATTTTATATTCAAAATATTTAGGAATTACTGGTCCAAGGCCCGAGCACTTCCTGAAGTTATTGTTTGGCAAAACAACGATTGTCTGATCATCCGATCTTCTGAAGACACAGTAGTCCTAAGCCCAAATGTATGGGATTGTATTACTATATTCGTCAAAATAGTCGGTCGGATAGAACTGGTAAATTTAATTCCGTAGTTAAGATAATCTAAAACGAAGGGTAATACCCACAGCATAAAAAGTTCATCCCGCTGATTCAACGAGCGACATGTGTTGCCTACAATCTAAAGCGATAGCTTATGTGCGGCCATGGTGAAGTGGGTTCCCAGTAAAAAGAGATTGCCATTCCGGGGCACTTGTCAATTGATAATCAGAAAACCATTTTCATATTAATAAGCTTTTGTGGTGTAAGAGAGTAGCAGAATTTCACCGTACTGCGCATCATGATCATGAAGAATGTCAAAACATATGTTGTTGATTCAGATAACCCCATTATTTCCAAGTTTTCTGCTCAAAAGGGACCCCCGGATAACCAGTCAAAACATTACGCTACCAGCAGACATATAAGCGAAATGATGAACTGACTGTGGGGTCGCCGTAACGTTCAAAAAAGTAGACGTTCATATTAGTTTATTGGTCGAACGCGTATCTTTAAACTAAATAGAAGTAGACAAATACTATTCAGGTGGGTACTCTGTTTACGCTCCGGTGCCGGGAATGAGAATTGTCGTGTGCCGAAAATGTTCAACCAGTTCAATCGGAAAACAGGCTTCACACTAGAAAACACCCCGGGAAATCCTCGCGTTCCTAGATGTGTAGCTATCAATTTACTTCTATGTCTGACTTCATATAAACATTCACCGGACCGGAAGACAACTTTAATTGATTGTCCAACCGACAAAGCCGTTATGTTATATTCCGTAGACGCTGTTAACGAAAAACGAACGGTCAAGAGCGCGTTCACCGAAAGTGAGTAGTCTGATTCGGTTATCGATGAAAACATACTGATTAGTGTAGTTAAACCAAGTTGAAGAACAGGGAATCAGAAACATGTCTATCATTTCATAACACTTAAGGGAGACAGTTGCACAAATAGTGCTCAGAAGAATTTTGTTTTTCAAAAGATGCAAATATTATGGCGCTGAACTCCGTATCCAATCTAACTTCAAACCGGTTCTGATCTCAAAAACGACGGATTTAACCACATTTTCTATGCTTAGTTGCACTTGATCACATTAGGTGAGGTTAATGGAGCAAACTACCAGACGTATGTCTCAGAGATCTGGCCGACATATATGTAGTAATAACGACAGAAGCATCGGCGATTGGCACACAAAATTGTTGGTGAAATTTCTTCGTTGATCCGCAGTCAGTCAGTCAGTCAGTCAGTCAGTCAGTCAGTCAGTCAGTCAGTCAATCAGCATCCGTCGGTTTGTATGTTTTGTTTAGCTGCCTGTTCCTCCAACATCTAAACATATCTCTTTCAAATCTAAATGTTGACCACTTTTTGAAGTAGTTGATTTTACTCTGCTAATCGGTCCATTTGCTGGTCATTTTTGGCTACTCATAAATTTGGTTGCATTGACTAGATGAAATAAACATCACAAGTTGTTTGCAAAGGTGTTATTCTCGATCAATTGGGACTTCCCTCTGATACTCATTACCCTGAGAAAAGTATGAAATGTATTCACGGGAACAGTTTTGTCTCATTTTACTCTCTTGTATGAGTGGGACATCTTCACTGTTTGGTTTCCAGTATTACATTTTGTTCTTTACTCCTCTTATACTACAGCAAGTGACCACCGTTTTATCAATTTTCTTTACGAAAAGACCTATTAAAAACAATAGTTCCAAGTAACAGAAATATACTAGAAAAAATACTTGCAATGTGTAAAGCATTCCATCGATTGGTTCAGCCGACCAAACTTCAGCGCTTATTTCCCTCGAGAAATTAAACTTTAATCTGTTTTACCATTATCAACAGTTTGTTATTTGCATCGATCCTATCACGAACTATTCGAACCGATGTCAAGTGACAAATGTGAAGCACATACGCAACCGAAATCGCTCAACCATTTCACATACTCCCCCTCCCTCCCCCGCAGCCAACAATGGCATCCCCTTGTTTGAATTTCATTGGTCACTGGAGTGCTCAAGGTGTTAGGCTTATCATACAAGTACGTGCTTAAACGTCTGTCGTACGGCAAAACTCAACAATGACAGTATATATAAGGACCGAATTGGTTCGGTTTCATCTGTACGCATCACTACATCACTTCTAGATTTATTGAGGTAAACCATAATTATATTCTTGCTTTTGTTGCTCTGATAGTATTTAGAGTTTTATTGATGCTTAATTATTACTCCTTATCCATTTTATGCCCTTTGCGTTTATTTACCGGACCAAACCCATTTACCGCATTTCAGCACCGTTTTAGATTTTTAAAATTACGAATAAAATGAAACCAGTATAGGTTGACTCTGTGCATATCTTGAAATAGTCAACCAAATTTTTAAACACCATCTTGGTGAAGAACGACGCAGAAAATGGATCCGGTACACTGCAGGCTTCAATTCCCTTGTCATACCCTAAGCCACTCAAACAATTTTGAGATAGAGCTTTAGTGCGATCATATCATTTTTGAGATACTAATACCAATGGTTTTAATAATCGCAGCTACTTGCTCTTCTTATTTATTTTCTTTTTTGTCCACGTTAGTGTTTCTTCCAGTTTGTTCCCAATTTATTTTAATTCCATGATCTGTTTGCTTCAAAACTTTACCACAGGTCGATAAAATCAGGTACCGATGGCGCGAGACCATGACGTGGATCCCAGCTACAAGGCCACAATGGCTACTTTACCTCGGCGTGATTGGTATCACGCCAAATTCATGTGTCGTATATTCGCTTCAGAAGCTTTGGGTTTAGGAATGATCTGTTTTCTCGTTACCGTCCACGGTGGAAAAAATGAGTTGCAGAGCGATGTGTCTGGTCCGGTTACTGCTTCCGCAGCTTTTGCCGTGGCTGTATGGATCATTGGACCGGTCAGTGGACCACAAGTCACTCCGATTCTTTCTATCGCATTGATGATGACCAGACGTATAAACTTTGTCTATTGTATACTGGGAATAGCCGGTCAGATTTGTGGAGCGGTCCTCGGAATTGCACTCGGATCTCGTCTGGTTCCCGGATTGTCGGAGCGATATCATTTGAGCTTACACAATCCAGGAGTTAATGTGACAGACGGACAAGCATTCGGCCTCGAGTGTATATGCAGCTTCCTACTGATCATTTGCTGTATGAGTACGATTGACGAATTCAGAAATCCTCATTGGGCCCAAGGACACGTGACCGTATTCTCACTGGTTGTGTTTCTCCTCATATTGATGCTGGCTTCAGTATTGGTAAGTCAAAACAGGCTGCACTTGCATATTTCAATGAAGACTCATTTGCTTAATTCAATTTCCTCAATACAATCCGACGGAAATTATTATCACTAGTTGACAAGTTTTAAACGTAGTATGTTGCGTAGTATTTTACGGCATTTCACTAATAAATGTGTTAGAGATAATGAGGGGATGTTTAGAGTTTTGTTTCTATAATGACCATAATTGGGGAAAGGTTCCGGAATTCGGAAGTGTATTTCGAAGCAAATGACAGTAAAATCGCTTACTCAGTGGAAGTGTAAGAAATCTGTCATTACTTCTTATTTTGAAACACCTCTAGGTAAAATCTTCAGTTCATGCGGTCAGTCTACAACCGGAAAACATCACACTAAGGTTTTACTCGTTTTATAACTCAAAAGTGGTAAGCATTTATTTGACCATCTCGGGTGCGAGGCCCAGAACTAAGTAGTAGCCAGTTCACACTTCGGTTATCCAAAACAACCGCAATCAGCTTGTGTAAATGTGAGCTTCTGAGACAGTTCTTCCGTTGTCTGCACAGCAGCTTCGATCATAGGTAAATCTGATATCCTGGTAACTTTTCTCCAGGCCATCAAAATCTACTAGGTGCTCCATGAAGTTCTTTATTCATTTTACCGCCTTGGTTTTATTAATTTTGTTACCAGAAGCAATTACAATCCCAGAGGGGTTTTTATTTTCAAGAAATGGTCAACTTAAGGTAAAATTTCAGTTTCTTCGACTAGACCATACTGTATTTCGGTGGTTTCGTGTTTCAGACAAACAAAACATCAATTGCATTATTTTTCTCTTTATTTGTTCTCTATCTTTTAGGCCAAAACCACCGGATGTGGGATGAATCCGTCAGCCTCTTTGGGTGGAGCAATTTACAACAACGAGTTCACCAAGATATGGGTAAGTAATTGATGAAAAAATCACGGTGTTAGCCTCGGACCAAAATGTGGCCGAAAATCGTAGACAAAGCAGCTGATATAATTGTGAAATCCAAAATGATCACTAACATAAACTTCAGGGGAGTTGAGCGCTGTTTCATCTAATTACTAATTAGTAGTGTTTTGTATATTTGAATTTGATGCACTATGATGATATACACAAAATTAGGATGTGATATGCTATGCAACGATACTAAACCTACTGTGAGATTGAGAAGCGATGCATTCATAATTATCGTTTGTGACCTACCGGTTATTAAGATTGAACTCCTGCAATACCTAACGAAACACTCTGTTCCATACCCGTGCAGACGGGTTTCATATGCTTCGCCCAAACCGACTTATTTGTTTCGTTTTTTTCTTTATGTTTATCCAGCACTGTTATTATTTTCCCTGCTTCATTTTTAGATATACATTGTCGCACCTATATGTGGCTCGATCATCGCCGTTCTGCTATGGGAGATGGTAATCAGTGACGGGGCCTCAATCGAGCGCACCAAACACTGGTTCACTGATCCGAACTTCGATCGTCACAAGGACTACAAACGACTTAAGCTTGAGGCACGAAGACAACACTATGTCGAGGAAGCTATGTTACGTATCGTTCTGCACTGCTGGTATAGTATATCTTTGAACATGAAACGATGTGGTTTTTGCGTCGAGGTTACAACATATTCTGAATTCAGTCCAGTCTAAGTATGCATGCATATATGTATGTATGCATGCATGTGTGAATGCATTTCACATTCCGAAGACAATCAAATGCTAGTTTGTTACCAATTATTATAATCACTACAACCATTCTACTAGCATTTTAATACTGGCTAATTAAGTACCAGTGGTGATGATATAGGCATTTGGTGTCGGTTGTGGTTTCTAATGAGAAATAACCATTCACTTCACAAGCACTGATGATTTCACCTCGGTTGGTGATGAAACGTTTGCAAACAAATTGCCAAGCTCGGCGAACAGGCGAAATAAAATTACCATTCGTTGCTGACTGCATACCATCAGCAATCAAAGTTCTGTTTTGGTGTTAGTGCTACATGTTCTGTAAGCGCGTATCAGGAATATTTATTATCCAGTAGATCAGTAAAATGGAGTTTTGTGCATGGCCGAACTTTTAAATCAAATGGATTCTATTATTCCGTATAGAAACACAATAGAAACACATCATAGAATATACAGTAGCATTACACTATTCGTAGCTTGTTGTAGATAAAAATAGACTTGACCGTATCTTCGATTTCCCGAGTATACATGAGCAAATTGTGAACTGACTCTTTTTTGTTGTGTCCTCTCTCACTACAGGAGTTACTCCAAACCACGGGAACCAATCAGGGAAAACTAAACAGTTTACATGTGCTTCAACTCGACCGCAATCTTCCCGAACGAGAACGTGTTTCCGATGGGGCTCTGCATAGAACCTACATCACAGTGGTTTCATCTCCCAACTAGCCTTTATCTGTTCTATCCATTAATCCATTTCTCTTGCTATTGCCTCTCAGACCCCACTTTCAACATCTCAACTTCGTGATGTTTATTTACGTTTGCACAATTCTCATAGCACTACTTTATCATACAATGTTTGTTCTCGTTTCTCGTAAGATGAGTTTCATTTAACCAGAATATTCTTCTTCCAATCCTCACCTGACTGATGTTGTGTAACAGACATATCAAACTTTCCATCCGAACAATTCCGTCCTTCGAGGAAACTTAAAACGAACAAACAAACACCACAGACGAGATCTTGAACCAAAACCACTGTTCACCGGTTCATCGATTTTGCACAATGTGTGTGCATTTGCCTCCCCGTTCTTTGTGATACCGATCAACCTCAACATTGCTGAAAATGGGGAGCAGGATGCATCCCCTGGGATGTTAAATTTTTCAAGTAAAAAAGGCATATCAAATCGTTCTCAGTTGCTTCAACTCACACCGTGAGGAGCGGGGAGGATTTAATCGGGCACGTCTCGGTTAATTTGTTCATCATTCTTTAATGCGCTCCAAACATGTCTCTGGTTTGGCGTTCTCTGCGAAAAGTTTCTCTCTATTTAAGTGTAAAGAATAGTTAATATGATGTACAACAGTTGCTTCGTCAGATGCATTGTCGGACAGAGTAATTTACACTAATGTATTCAATGATTTACAGGTCATGCAAAACGGGTGGTTTGTATGTGAATTGTGAGACTATCAGTAGCCTCCGTGGTATTCAAACCAACTCCCATACAGGACCTAGCCTTTCTTGGTTAGAATACATTCTACCAGGGTTCGAATTCCACCAAGTATATCGATCTTTTAACGGTGGTTCTGAATGACTATTCACCACATTTCTTCTCCGCGCCTAATCTTCAGCTTTGCAAGCCACCTTTTAAATTATATATATATATATATATATATATGGACAGAACGTTCGCCTTAGCGACCTCGGTTATATTTCGTTGGATAGTCTTTCAGAACCAGTATATTTATCAATAAATCAAATGATGCAGTGATTCGTGGGTGGTTTGGATGTAACTAACCGCAACAGACCTCGAGTAAGTGTCTTTACAATAAGTTTTTTTTGTATGAATTGACAAAGTGTTTCCGGAAACCTACGATTCGTATGGCAGTGATCACTGCCATCATTGCTCTATTTGGCACTCTCTAATTCGATCGTTCATATACTACCGGTGACACTGAAAAGGGCCTTTATCCAACCACAAAATACATAACTTAAAATTATAGAAGTGATTCACAAATGGACAACATAAAGTGGCGTGTCTGTAAGAATTTCCCCATAAGTTGACTGTACATTCGTATACTAGACAAATACAAAAGAAGTTAAAATATTCGTTGATTTTTAGCCCAAATATGGAAATTATAAATAAATATATGACCTATTGAAACTCCCCTTTCAGGGAACAAAGAAAGAGCTCCATATCATTTGTTGATTTCCCGTTGGATTACCCACAATAGCACAAGACAAGCTGTTTTGCCGTTGTCTGAACTCATCATTAGTATTCAGAAGATTTTTAATTAGCCAGCAAAACTCACTTGAAATTGAGAGCTAAGAACCACTGTTTAGCGATTATCATTAAGTGTGAAGCCATCAACTCAACTGAGGATCACTAGTCGGGCACCAACAGGAATGCTTTCCATGGAAGCGATCACGCTCGAAATGGAAAAAAGGTAACCGAAGTGAACACGAACTGCAAGATTTGCTCACTTGAGTTGTTATCCGGAATCATCATCATCATCATCATCATAGTCGATTGTATTGTGGCTTACTTCCGAAAAGAGCATGTCGAGCAATGGAGCTTGTGGATATAATTTATGACAAACAGCTTTCGAATAAATTACTTCTGTCTACCCACTGATAGTCCCTTGGTTCTGGCATGGATGGGCACAATGGATGGTAACCAACTAACCCATGTAACTACAATTCGATTAAATTAACCACGCGGCGATAAAAGGTCAGCATCAGTGAACCCGTCGTTAGGTGGCATATTCCAATCGCTTTATAATATCAAACATGTGTGTATATGTTTTTTTACCAGTATTTTATTATAACTTTACTTGTTTTTATTAAATATATAATGATACAATTTTCAAGAAGGAAGAACCTGCCAATCAAAGGGTTGCCATAAGACAAAGAATGGAGAAAATCAGACGATGGGGATGGGATTCGAAAACATGTCCTCCGAGGTGATAATTTGGTGACGTTACCACTGGGTCAGCCGTCAAGAGAAAATATACATTCTGTTTTGGTACACCTAATGGAAAGTTCCTTACTGATATCGTTCACCGTTGCGTGAAAAAGTGGGCACCTGAGCGGTGGCTAATTTCATTATAACTACAGAAGCACAAATTGGATCAGTCGGATATTTTCCTTTTAGAAACCTATCGTATAATTCATTCGAAAGATACAGTTGTACTAGTACATATCACCTTTACATTACATAACCAGCTTCAGTTTCAGTTTTATTTACAAACATTAAATATGCGCTTTTATGCATCTGTGTAGTGGTTGAAGTACGCACCGATCACAAATTACGAATCTCGTATTAGGAATCACGGACACCTCGTAAGCACTGAAGCACACTGGTGCTAACACGGTANCCGCGGTTTGCGTCATCCCGTAATCTAGGATCAACACAACCGGTTTTGGTTGCTACCTCATACTTTCCTATTTAGATGAAAGAGTGGAGGGAAGATTGGAGTGTTCAAATCAATGTCGGGGTGAAAAAAAGAGATTTCATGGAGGCTACCGTGGCATAGATGATGAGTAGATCCTCGAGTGTCAATGTTTACGACATTAAGCCATATCACGCTGTGGATCTAACCATTGGTTACGCCAATCCTAAAGTCTCTATCCCGAAGCCTAACGCTTCCTCTGTGAGGAAGTTACCAGGTCACTACACGACCACAGACGAGGTTCTTAACTAAATAAACTCTTTCAAGATTTGTGCAACGCGCGTTTGAAAGGATTGTCTTACACGATGAAGAAAATCTTATTTACTGGTGTCTAGAAGTTGATCTATGTACATAATCATCATTTTCAAGTAAAATTTGGGCGTTCGTCATTCAGTATGTATCGATGGATAAACAAAATTGTTCTGACATTTTACGTTTCCGTTATAAAGTACGTTCCCATTATCTTGCCGTGCATACTACTAGTTCATAATAACATATTGCGACTATAAAGCGATTTTGAATCAACAGTGTCTTCGTTTTCAACGTCCCAATGAATATTTCCGTTCACATGAAAAATGGTTTCATGCGTGGAAGCCGTTTGCCACACATTCAAGTGTGCCAGTTACCATGGGCAAAATTCTAGTCGGCGCTCAGAATCATTGACAAGAAGTTCCTGTAGCTAAGCCTCTTTGAAGGGACGAAAGTTGTTTTGTTACGATTACTTCTGAACAGTCTAATTTAATCGGTGCTCTACGAAGTACAACTGCGATTATCGCTCAATCATTCGCACAGACGGGTCCATGCATCAGCTGTCATCGATCGATTGGAAACTCGACACTAGCTTATCAGGCAGGTCACTATTACTATTCAACTGCTTGTGCGACAAAGCCGGGTAAACTAGTTCATGAATGTATTGTAATGTATTGTAAGTGGTTTGTGAAAAGGCACTGAGAGACCCGGTTGGATGATCGGTTGTGGGTAGATGATCGAGCTGATATCTAAAGAGAACCGATCATTCCCGAAAATCAAAAACGATCGAGGAGCTAAAGCAGAGTATCGTCGCGCAGTACGAAAGTATTACAATTGGTACAATGCTGAAGGTGGAAGAAAACTACCTTCTCCGTATTTTTCTATGCAAGTAGCAGGATGGAAAACATATTGAACAACTTTTATAGAATACATATGCATTTTCCGTGATATGTTTTCGCCCTTCTGGAATTCTATCTCCTCTGTAGTTAGGAAGATCGTTCAACGCGATAAAAGCCAGTCAGTAAAACTCCAATAAGAATTTTTGTTTTGGTCTATATTAGTAGATCTTGTGGTCCGTACTTTAGACAAGTTTTATTATTATGGTTATCCTTCTACCGAACGGGCTTAGAAAAATATTACGTGTATCTTAGACGAGTCACACGGTGGCCAAGAGTCATCATCGTTTGAAGTTTTTCCATTCCGAAGTTCCCATATGGCGCATCGTTCCACAATTGATTCTTCTGTCGTGATTCTCTACCAACACTTAGACAGTCTCGGATTCAGAATGTATCCGCCTTCTATGCCGTTCCGAAAGTCACATGGCACATGGTATCGATCGATCGGACAGTGCAGCGGCAACAAGGGACCTGGTCCTTGCACAGCTAACCCGAGCGGGAAACCACACCTTGTTTACAGCCGTGAGTCTTAGACAGGCCCAGTGAACTTCGACCGTTCAGCAGGCGTGCCTTCAACACACGGATGGACTAAAGGTGACAAGATCATTGCAAAATTTACAAGATAATCTGAAACGACGGGGCAATTGCACTATGACACTACCCACATAACCACATGATATCTTAAATTGAAATTCGGATATCCTCAATTGAAAAAGGCATCGATGTTGGGAGTTCTTTAATGTGGAGCCTAAAGAACGGAAGCACTGTAGATAGGCCAAAACCCAAGAGAGTTGCATTAGGAACAAAGGCGTCTGCGTTTTAAAAGTCACTGACGTCGAGTCAGTGACAAGGCTTGATCGAAAACGGAGCGGTCAAGTGTGTCTGGGCTTGTCCGACGATGTGCCTTTGCAAGGTTTAGGATCCAGTTGAATGTCGATCGATATGGGGTCGGTTGTTATTGTCATGGTAATCGAACACTACGTACTTAATCGCCGCTACACCTAACAAAGTCGAATGTGTTCAGCTGATGATAAAGGGAGTATATAGGAGGCAAAAAAATACAGGTTACTTGCCTTATAAGCTGTACGTAGATTTTTGAAAAAGCGAAGATTCCGTTTAGGTGGAGGTCCGAGAGAAGGGTGGCTGACCAAACTCGGTTACCAGGCTAATCGAAAGAAAAGACTGAGTGAATATATTTGTTTTGGGTTGTGAAAGGTTCAGTTGCCTCGTTAAGCTTCGAGCCCACGCATGAACGCCACACACGCTTCTGTACACAAAAGGATTCGCAGAAAATCTCGCGGACATTGGAGGAAGCATCGTGGTGGTTGGAGAG
>UZAN01051103.1:1278-19406 GCA_900618425.1 Echinostoma caproni | reverse complement strand
CCAACCTATTCCTTGTTTGGAGGCAATTCGAACCGCGGTCAGTTTGGCCCCATCCGATGTGTTGTCCAATCTGACTCCGCGCGCGCTCCTACACACATACACAGTATTGCATTGTTTGTAGCCCGAATGCGGGAATGCACCACCACCACCACCACCATCATCATCATCATCATCATCATCATCATCATCATCACCACCACAACAACCTATATAATATCCGGTAAATGTATGTGCAGAAAGAACGGAAGAAAGAAATTCGATCCGATTCCGGTGTTGATCCGGATTTTCAAACACTTTCATGAATCAAACTTTTCTGCACATCTGGGTATCCATACAAATAAATTGATTGATTGATTGGTTGATAGATAGATAGATAGATAGATAGATAGATTGATTGATTGATTGACTGATTGGTTGATTGATTGATTGATTGATTGATTGATTGGTTGATTGATTGGGGTTCTCAGATTCACAGCGGGGCGTGTTCAGCCATAGATTTGTTACAAACGCAAACACTCACACACATACTCACACGCACTCGCAATGACACACACATACAGGTTTATACTTTTTCTGTTCGGCGATACATCCAGTGATCGACCTTGTTTGTGTATGTGTCCGTGCGTGTGGGAGTGTGTGTGCATCCTTACTCACCTAGTTTCATTATTCCATTGTCCATAAACTTGTATTCAAATGTTCAGTTTCGAACATGTTCCCCAGATAAAGGAAGGCAACAGCGGTAAAGGGATTGCAATCTTTTCTGTCTTGGTACGTGAATAATCATGCAGGAAAGTAAGCGAAACGTACCGTCTTGGTGTGGTGATGGACACAGCACTATGCACATCCTTGTTGGGACTCCAAACAAGACCTCCCGGGATTGGAGCTATTTTGTGCAGTCATGGCATAATTTCATTGCACCTTAAATCGTTCATATATGACAAATAAACCAGATCTCATGTGAGGAGACCCTTATTCGAACAACTTTGGGTAAATCTTAGTGTCTGTGAGTTTGTATTCACTACCGGTGAAAATAAATGATAATTCCGGTCCACCAGAATAATTCGCACCCAAGTCTATAGAATGTCTCAGCCTGGTGCTCTCGATTCTCAAATTAGAACGAAATGCACTCAGATGACGTGGTTTCTTGAACGGTACTCGGTTGTAGTCGCATTCGGGCACTCGCCCACGCGTGTCAGCTGACCGCCATTCATATAGGAGAAGAAACAGTCACTGAACGTCGAAATGCTTTCGGTTCTAAATGAATGCAAACTAGCCGCAGAACTTTCGCTATTTACAGAAAAGAGGAACTTCCTTATACAAAGATTAAAAAAATTGGAAAGAAAACAGTATAGCTTTCAGTTCCGCCTTCCTCGATATTGGTAGGTTTTTCGTGATAAGAAAATGAAGACAATAGAGAATAAGTCAATGCCTGACTTGAAAAGTTTCTGTTGTGCCTCAAAGATTGCATGCAAGTCAAGGTATTGCATTGTATTATATTGTATTGAAGGTTTAGCGATCTATATACAAGCTTTCAGCCAAAATAGACCACCGTTGCAATTCTGGTAAAAAGAGGTGAAAGGAGGGCTTAAAACGTGCAAAAATATGAGTTAATTAATAAGTGCATCAGAAAACTCATAACGAACATTTACCTTGTCGGTCAGTATCCGGGCAAGATAAGGTACCAAAGAGTTTCTGTACGCAAATATGCGAGGCGGGATAAGTTTGTGTTTAGAATGGGTGCAGAGGCGGGATTTGCATGCACACAAGTCATTGTGTAGAAGATGGGTGCAATTAGATAGGATATTACCAGCAAATTTCAAGCGGGCATCAGCATGAGCATCACACATATTGCCAGTCAGAACAGAAAAGGGAACTTGGAAGACATGGTTGATCATTCAGAGGCCACGTCTCAGCAACTTTAAATCAGTCTTCAATAAACCAGGGAAAGTTACAGGGAGCAGTAAAGGGCTATGGGGAGAACACATTGTTGAACGAAAGCGACTATAACCGATAAGTCAGAACAGGAGTGACGCGGTCTTCTTATTTAACAAGAGAGAACTTTCAATTTTCGAGGTCCCTTCAGGACTACTCATGAAAATCAGTTTTCCTAATTATACATCTCGTTCTATATTGGGACTCATGAGCACAGGGTTAGACGGTGAGTTACATAATTGTATGAGGATGGATTTGAACTGACGATACTTCAGAATTCAACTTCATCCACAACCCTTAGTTCTTTCAGTCAATTGTACACTCGTAAGCCCTATGAACTCAGGTTTTACTCTTATTAGACCTCCTCAGTAATGCAGATTCTCAGTCCCATCTGGGCTCGTTTATTTGCACCGGGTACACATTGTCGGTCTCTAGGTCAGTGAACAAGAAGAATTGCAAACTCTCAAGCGGCCAAATCGACAAAGACCCAACCGTCAACAATAATCCTTTTGATCTCCTAAAATGATAACCCTAGACACTAAATGTGTTCGTTCTTTCGGCAACTGTGTCACTGTACAGTGTATAGCACAAATGACAGAACGACTTACAGCTAATCGCATTTAGCAACTACTTGTAAGTAGCCAGTCCACATAACCCGTTGCGCATTTATAGGCGTTATGTATGAACTTTGTTTCTCATCAGTGGGCACATTCCATGCCGGTAGAATTAGCCATAGAAAGGATAAGATAATGGTAATCAAGCAAGATCATGGAAGGACAAATCCAAACCCTAATGTGCACAGGAAGCTAGTCTAAATTAACATCAGAACTGCCATGTAAGAAATCCCCTGAACTGTCAAATGGTAGTTTATAAATCAAAGATTTGAATAATGTGTCTACTTTTTCCTTAGTCAAACAAGAACCCAGTATGGAAAATTTGCAGCCCCACCATCACCAGTGATGGGCAAAGGTTCTGTTAAAATAGACGGATCGGTGAAAGTTGGATGGTAACATTGAGAGACCACTAAAGAAGCATCTTGTTTTATCTTCGTGCTATGTCGGAACGCGAATTCCGGGACTAAAACATCCAGCTTGATCTGTTGTTAGAGATTTGGATTGTACACGTTTTTTAATTATTTTGTAATTACCAGACTCTGTTGCCGCTGGCGTAGGCTAGACTGTAACGTAAACTCAACTGGTTCTGTACGCTTTTGGACAGGTACCGTTGCAGATGGTTCCGAGTGTATTGTATCAATTTTCTTGCAAACATGGCCAATGCCATGTGGTCAATGTATCTGCCTTCCCGGAAAACAAACCGTGACAAACGAACGGTGGTGTTTATCATACTGATGACGAAACGGGAGATGTGCAGGTAACATAAATACAAAGTATATAAACTCTTTTCATGCTAAAGACTTGTGGTCAACACCCGTTTCGTCACGCAAACAACAAGTCTGATACTGATACATATTTCCAAGGTGATTTTTTCTCTCCAACTTCGTGCGAAGATAAAACGCAGATAGCATTTGTTACGGAGATCATGGTGATACCTTCAACTATATAGGCAAGAAGAAACGTATGCACATTCCAGCCACAGGAAATATTCAACATTAAATGAGCGCTCAGAAACATGAAAATATTCCTCTCAGTCGGGTCTTAGTTAAAAAACCTCGGAACTTTACAAGTGGCTCAGATTTTATAATTTTCGTGAACTTACAAATAATTTTTCCTCACCCATACTTTCCACTCAAAAACTGATTTCAATCCTGATAAAATATTACAACAACAACAGCAGCAGCAACAACAACAGCAACATCAAGTACTTCTACTACTAATGATAATAATGATGATTAATCGGATGATGATGATGATGGTGACGATGACTCTGATAATAATAATAATATTATTAATATTAATATTAATAATAATGAGAAGAATGAATGAATGAATGTCTCCGGTTTGGGATGGTGGATTCTTATTTTTGTACAGTCCAAAAGGAAAAAAATACCAAAGTTAAATCCGGAGTCCTTGGAGGACGTGATATTGAACGCTTCCGTTCAGTCGACTGTAAACGGTAAGTTTGCTGGAGCCCGTTGGTCACAAAAGTTGCGGTATCTGCAGGCGCGCAGTGTCATGTGAAAACTTTTGCCCTGAACCATCTGTTCGTTACGTCTCTCTAGCAGTTGGGGTCATTCGGTACCTGTTTTAATTGTAAATTATGAATCCGAGCCAATGTTGAGTAGTGCAAAAATTCAGAAGCAAAGTCATGTGGGTTGCTTGACTCCACACAATAGCAAACAATCATACGATGCTAGAGAGATTAAACGATTCGCCACACATAGAGACAACACAGGTCAACTAAAGGAGTTCCCCGAAAGGAAATGACGGAACCGGCGAGGTGAACAATGCCAATCGAGAACCGAACGAGCAAACATGAGAGCACATTTTTTCTCGATGAATAGAATGAATGAATGAAATGCGTATTGCCGTCAGACTGCAAGTGTGCAGCGTGAAGGGAGGGGCGGGGTGCTGAGAGAGGGAGGGAGTAGTGTAACCCCAATGAGTGGGTCTGAGGATAAGGTCTAACTAGGCACTACGTCAATGGAACAACAACTATAGACTAAGAAGAATCACGCCGTACCGGAGTCTAGTACAACAGTTACAGGACGGAGTAGGATCTCACAAGTTTACCATATGAATGGGAGGTCGTATTATGAATGCTAATAAGAGGTATTACAACCATGTATTCAGAGGTGAATGGATACCTAGTATCCTGTCAGATTGAGTGAAATAAATAAGCTTTACCCGTACGTGCATATTCAGCTGCAAAATATCCAACAGATAAAATTGTTAGAGCGGCGATTAAACATACTAATGTTGTGAGGTACTGTATATATTTATGAGTAGTATGGTTGGAATGAGCAAAAGAATGCAATAGACGATTTCTGTCGGTGGTCTTATTATATTTTTGATCATTGAAAGTTACCTATTACTCACAAGTAAGTGTTATCTCACAACACTACTACTACGGTTGTGAGATACTCACCAACAGTTTTGAATAGTTTGCACACACCAAGAAGCGGTTATTGGAGTTTCATGGAATTCGCGAGTGGATTGAAGGATTCAATTTTGAATCTACAGAGAATACATATCTACTATCAGTCGGTTAATCCATCAATCTATCAATCTACCTACATATCAATCTAGGTGGCGATTATTCAAAATCAGATATAAGTTACGTAACTGATTGTACAACTAAACTGTCAAGTGGGTCGAGACGGTTTGTTGTAGCATGAATTAGGCACTTGTAGCAGGGTACAGTCGCCACACCTCAGTTGTTAGCAAAACTTTGAAACAATTAAAACTAGTAAAAAATACTTACGATCTGTCACTATTCATTAACTTCAGAATATGTCAACACTTCGTGATCTGCCTTGCTTAACTCTGCATGGCTAAAGTTTGGGCTCGGAATATAAATGGCTTCGGGTCCTGGAGAAATAATTGCTAATTTTGGTTGAAGCTCGATAGGAGAAGTGCAATACAAAGCAATTTTATCATGAGGTCTTCTATCGATCAAAGACTGTTTGCGGAGGTTGTACTGAAGTTTCGATGGCAAATAGATGAGGTGGAACGCAAACACGTGACCTCCAGGATAACGTGATGGTTGAATAATAACCTCAGGAAAATGGGATTACACGCATTGATTCTACAGCTTCTGACCCCAAACCTTTCCTACTTTACTGTTCTTGGAACAGACGATCCTTCGTTATCTCACAACTGAAGGTGTAACGCGGATTACAAAACGTTTACTGTCAAGTGAAAATCCAAGTCGAATATTTTTTCCCCACCTCCAAATGGGCTATACTCTAGCGAAACGGTCGTGAATTAATCGGTTCCAATTAAAAGACAATCGGCTTTTAATCTATCAGTCTTCAAGTGTGTGTGTGTGTCTGTGATCCGATTAAAAGATGAAATATCAGCTGTACCCTTGGATGAGAACGGAAGATGAGAAGAACCTGTTCCACAGAGGTTATACCATTCTGAGTAGCAGTATTTCCAGTCCCCTTATACACACACACACAGACACACACGGAACGGTGGACTCTCATTCATGGATAACGACTTTGAATGGACCAATGGGATTGAAGTCTGCTGACAACACACAGCTTGTGAGTAACCGAGATGTGGAGTAGCTGAACTATCGGTTTTTGGCCGAATGGAGAATAATCTACTGTTGTGCGTTTTAAAAAGCTTTCGGGAGCACAGCGAAATGCAAGTGATCGGGCGATGTGTGGATTAACCGTTTCTGGAAAGGAAAAACTATTTTGGCAGAATTGGAGCAGTCAGGGACTTCCAAGACGGCATGTAAAACACAATCTACCCACATCTTTGGAGTGCATTCTCTCAGCAGCTAACAAGGTTTTTGCTACTGTATAACTCTTCAAAATCGTCAGCACGTCGAGTTGATCAAGGTGATTAACATCGTCAGGAAAAGATTACGTGAGTTGGAGCGAACCGTTTTTCACAGCTGTTGCAAAATGTCAAGTTGGGGGCACTACTTGAGAGGCGAGCAGTTTGTTTCCAAGTCCAAGAGAGAGAATGAGCAATTCATATTTCAGTATGTCTGTGGTCACCAAGACACGATTGGTTGAATCAATGAATTATTTCATGCCTAGTTAAGCAGTTCATAATCCGTCTAACTTCTCCCTGATGTCTGTGATGCATGCATAGCGAATTTATTTAGGGGGAAAAAGAACAACCCAGTCAACCGGAAACCGACAACAAAGGAGCAGGGAATTTGAAGAGAGAGTACAACCACAAAGATGGGTTGCACGATTTGTGCTCCGATGCAGATTTCACTGCATCTCAACTGGCATAACAATACGGCAGAAGACGACAGTTTATATCGTTGAACAGTACATCAGGTTACACACAAATGCGACAGAGACGAAACATCACACTTTTATCACTGCCAAAGGGGTGATAGTGTGTCTGACAGTTCTTTCTGTACACACACAGGCCATGTTTCTATTTTCTGATTGCAACGGACTCCACAAACCTAAGCAGCTGGGGTTTGGTGTTAGCATAAGTGATCTCCAATTGGCTTGTCAGGTCCGGACTATGATTCGTCATCGACATATATCGGGCGATGAATGACGCAGGCTGTTTGTGTGTTCAGTATCCTTGGGCAATGATGGATATTGGTGATGGTGCAATGTTATTGAGTGTGTTAGTGTTGGTAATGCCCGCGTGTGTGTGGAGTCGAAATTACAGACGCGCGCGCCCTTCGATTGGCTGCGCTACACTTATACTCTTTTCGTGGCATTGCGGGAATTTTAACATTTTCACTCTCTATATAGCGTGTATGATTTTTCAACTGAAATAAGAGCTCCAGTGCTTGCAAAAGTTATACACAATACAATACAACACAATACAGAGGTGCTTGTGGTGGAAGGATAATTCACAGATGTCCAATAAGGAAAAGTCCACGGAAGAAATCAACTGTCCGACAATCAGTGTGTTTGTTACAAGTAAAAATCATATCCCGGTTGCGAATTGTTCCATCAAGTTGGATGAATGTGAGACGACAACCGGGGTAGTTGGGATAGCTGTACGAAATTTTCCGGGGATGAAATGAAATATTGATAAGCTTTCCACAGGAACTGCTTGCTAAGCACACACTGCATATACACATATTCATTCTCACCTGTACACCGAGCTTAGAAATTGGTTTTCAAACCGTTCCCCAACCAACCGGTGATATCTTCAGAGCTTGCACTTTGCACCTCGCACCAATTCCATGGTGAACCAAATCGAACACAGTGAGAATCAGGGTGGAGTAATCAAAGTAGTTACAGATTACGGATCACAAATCGCGGTCGTAACTAAAGCAAAGAATCGAACTACCATTCTTAAACTGGGATCTCGCTTCACCGAGACAATGGGAAAAGGCCACTGAAGTAGTAGCTCGTTTATTCAGAGAAATCAGTGGGATTGAATAGTAGGTAATTGAAAATATAATTGGTCAAACGGGTATCAACCAATCTCCGTTCTCGTTCTTTGAGCCACACGGCTTCCGTTTGAACTGTATGGCTGTTGACTGATCGATACTGTTGGTACATGGCACGATGTCCAGAAACTGGAACGCAAAAGCGCTTGACTGGTTTCATCTCGGAGGGTTGAGTCATGGCAAAAGGACAAAAACAGGTGGTGGAGAAGAACACATACAGGTCGAAACGAAAGTGAAGCAACTGGTCCCTGTGAAACACTTATCGGTTCGTATAGGCAACAGCATCTATACTGAAGTAAATTTTTTTCCAAATAATAATAAACAAGCCTTGGTGCGTCTTTATAGACGTGATTTTTATGATTCGTTTATGCTCAGCAGATGGAATGATTCAGAATGTAACGGATACTCGCATTTCCTCAGTAGTGGTTGACCTAAACCATGATGAGTTAAGAGGTAACCAGCAAATTAACATTGATAATAAGCAAGATGTAAAATTTGCGTACTCGAATAGTCGATTGGTCTGCCTTTGTTCTTTAGGACCTTTTCGAGTCTCTCTCTCTTACCGAAATAATTTAGGATAATTCTTGAGTTATTTCTATTAGAAAATATTGCCTTGTCATACTTGATATAGTTTGTGGTTTTCATGTTGGACTCATTTAAGCTTGGCACCCAAGGCCAGGCACGTTTAATTGACAATCATGCAGCCTAGAAACTTCATAGATTGAAGTAGACAAGACAAACTATTGTCCATACCTAAAGCATTAATACAGGTGATAAGTATAATGAAACTCCAGTTGATCATAAAGAAAATATTTTAGTACATCACAATCGGCCAGTACTGTATGTAGACGAACGTGGACGAGCACAACACTGCCATTTCCCAAGCCCTGAAGATGTAACCTCGGCTGTTGATAAACGGTTTGCAAACATATTGCCAAACTCGGCGAATAAGCTAAATTATATCAGTTCACCCGGGCTACGAGAACCGAATTTCAATGCTTTATCAGGCATATATATATATCCATGAGTCAGGAACAACAAATGTCAACAGGGGAATAACAGGACTGAACGTTGTACGGACATATACTTGGAATCTCTCACTGATCAGTGATATAAACACAGACAATCAGCAATGATGGTTTCCAGGTAGTTTAGATACGGATATATTCGTTCACCTCTGGCGGGTTAACTAACCTGTTGCATGATGGGAACGACCACAATTTAGGTCAGTTGACGGACTCCAAATATTTCGATTGCTAGATAAAGGTGCACCGATAAAGTTATCAAAATGGAACAAAATTCGAACAGAGTTGTTCAGTGGATTGTCGCAGAGTTCGACGTCAAAATTGCCAATTCACTGGTAGACCCCGGGGTCTAATTTTAACTGGGACCGGGGGGGGGTGGACTGTCCTTCAAGGCCGTCGATAACAAATCGAATCGGTGGTTTGATAAGACCCAGTCATCCGTCCTACATCAATCATCATTAGTCTCCTGCCGTACAAAGGACACTGTCAATCTTCCACAATGATAGTGAGGTGTTGAAACGTGGACGGAACTCGATTTTTGCTTTTCCCCTTTGGATAAACTGAATCGAAAAGGAACACAATACCCGGGAAGAAAAATTTCTTACTTCTTTTCTTTCCGGAGATAAAATCAATGTTTCTTGTCCATGTCTGAGCACTGAATGCAAACAAACTGGTCTTTTGAAAGTAATTCAATTAAATCGTTGCATCTATAGACACAGCATACTTAGGTCACCATTTGGATTCACCTTTCTATTCCAAGCTCTGAGATTCATGTAAACCGGGTGAACCGTCTGCGTCGAACTGATTAAATTAATATCGGTGAAATTCAAAACACGTAGAGATCGAAGGGGCGCAGTGAGTAATGCTAATCAAATTGGATAACGCGCAACCGGTACACGAACCCCGTAACTAGGCAATGTGGCGTATGCTTCATTTCCCGTTCACTTTCTTATTTCATTTTGATCGGGCCTGTGATATCTATTTGTGCGCCTCCCCAGCGGTCATCTGTCGCACCGCTTCCTGTTCACCGTTGCATCACAACTTTGGAGGTCACTATATGACGTCGAGAGAGAGATAGACGAGACATAAAGAAATGCCCAGAGGGATTCGGCCGAGCAATAGATTTCCATTATACCGGTTGGAATACAAAACACTCCACCTGATCGTCTGAAGATATCGAGTGGATATACTATGCACACATTTTATAAGAATGTAATGAGGCCTGATTTCGAGATCATCCCTGCTGTTTTTATCGATTGGAGATTGTAGATGTACAGCTAACAATTTTCAGATACCGTGGCGCTGGAAAATAAACAGAAATATAGCGACATGTTCATGGAGTGAAGTCAAGGCAATTGAATTATATGTACAAAATAGTGAACCTGGTTCAAAATGTTCGACCAATCGTAGTTCACATTCTCGTTGTCACATGGTTTTGATTTGAACTGGATGGGTTTCAAGTGGTCAAGACATACGGTTTACAATTTGCTCAGATTAAAATGTACCATATCAATCCGTGACTGGTGCTTTCTAGGTGGGTTGCATTACCGCATACCCTAAATGCGTCCATCAGAGTTCCCTGACGCCTTCAATCGTCATGTTGGCCAGATGAAAGTAAAACCCTTGCCCTTGAGGCATATGTTCCACGTTTGTATTTGTATAAACATATGCATAAACATATCCGCATTTCAATCAAAAAATTACACATCATCTCATCAAAAGAAGAAAATAAGAATGTTTATCCTCTACGGTTGGTAAGACATTCAAGATAATCGCGCTGTCGGTTTGCGAGGATTCTAGCGAGATAGGGAACCACAGAATTTCCGTAGAGGTTATTGTGAGAGGGTAATTGGGGGTGATAAAGGAGAGTGGCATTCGGCTAGATTGCCATGTAAATTATCAGTGTGATGAGAGGATTTTCTGTGCAAGTGTTCCACATGCGGACATGTGTAGTTCACACAGTTTTGTAGATAGATCATCAGCGGGTGTAAAACGACTGATAATCAATAGACCATGGCGAAGAATTTTGAAGTCTCTTTTACGGGGACCAGTAAAAAAATCACTGGGGAACAATAAAGAAGAATAGGAAAAACTCGATGATAAAAAGAACGAAATTGGGTTTTGTTTCCCAGTGAATGGTCTGATTGGTCGAAGCTGAAATAATAATCCCCAAATTTTCTTTACACCACCGTAAATATGAGATGTCCAATTTAAGTTTGTGTCAATGGTGACTCCAAAATACCTCACAGAAACTACTCTATCGTTAGAGGTCCTGTGTGCGTGCTCGAGGAGTTACAATGCAAGATGGATAGAGAGAGGGTAGAATTGCATTTGAAGTATTTAGACAAATTAAGAGACAGTCCAAGATGAACGAAACATTCATGGATATATACGATAGATTATTCGAAAAATTAAGAAAGTCCTCAGGCACAGAAATGGCTTGACATTTTTCTATATGGTCAGCGTGATAAATAATTGGGCAGGTAAACTCGCTGACAGCTCACTGTTGTAGGTGGAAAGCAAGAGAGAAGAGATTCCCACTCCTTGGAGCACTTCCCAAGCGGTTCCGATGTTTTCGTTCCCAGCCGAGTATGCTGAGTTCTGCTTGTGAACTAGTCAACAAGCCGCATCAGTGGATGCTGTGCGCTAAATCTCCTGTCATTGGAAAGTTTACAACAAATGATCAGAAACTTAGCTGTTTGAGCCAAAAGTCTAAATCACTTCTTTTGTCCACGTGGACTCCCATCATATCCTGGCCGCAATAGTTTAGTTCAGGCCGCCAATCCCATTTAGGTGTTGATAGAGGTAAATATTTCGAAGTGTTGAAGACTGTGCGACCTTTTGGATTTCAACCCAGCATTCCTAGTCAGTGTGCTACGTATCTAGCAACATTCTCCGCGGCACTTTTCAGCCAATCTACCGAATTTGACTCACATTTACTTGTGAGTAGTTGTGTGGGATAATTAATCTTTGTTGTTTTGGGCTGACTATCCTTCGAACTTCAACTTCACGCACAATCCTCACTTCTTCGATTCAACCACACACTCGGAAGCACTAGACTCGATTATCGCTCTTATTGGAGCTCGTCAGTAGTGCATATCTACCATCCAATCCGGGATTTGAACCCCGGACCCATTGAGCACTGTCAAAATGGTGAGAAATAATAATGCTTGAAAATAACCGATCACCTTTCGTATGAACAAAAAATACAGGAAGTTCAGGAGACACGACCTCAAGTTGATATTCAAACTGAGCGCGTAACTCTACCGTCAGTTTGTCTATGCTCATCGCAACCCATGCCTTTAAAGTGTTTACCAATAAATGGTGACTACCTGGGGGACTGATGCACGAATAAGAGCCATAATCTGGGTTAGGTCATTCCAGTGTAAATTGGTAAGGTCTTTGACTGACGATTACGTAGATTCAAGCGAGACAAAACAAAACAACGGGCTATGATTGACACTTTGAGTAAGCAGAGAAAATCCATGCAGAGGGATGCAAGACGATGAAGAACTGCTAAGCCTTGGAGCAAAGGTTTCCGAAGCTGATTTAGGGGGACGGAAACTGTTTGTGCGAGAACAGTACGGAAATACAGGAAAAATACGCTAACAGGTGTACTATGTGATGCTCGACTGTGGAGACTCAAACTACCAGAGCTTTGCACGTTGGAAAGTAAGATATCGAATATTTCCTTTGTTCTATTTAGTGTGAGCAGTTCATCTTAGGTTAGCATTTTATTTTCAACGTCCGTATACTCAGCAGGACTCAATCCAGATAGAAAATTGGGGTTCGGTGAGACGGGATCACAGCTGGAACCAGATAGTGAGAAAGGCTGCAAACACAATCCATACACCAGCGGGTTCCGTAGTAGTGGTAAACCACGACTGGTTGAGAAATGCCCTATTTCGAATTAGGTTCACGCAGAATTCTCTAAAATCAGAGTTATCATGAATGAGCGCGTTAGAGCGGGACCTTATCGGCTTATGTAAATATGGCATATCACAGTCGAAAGGTGAACAGCTTACAACCACGTGATACTCTGGAAATGTGGACTGCATATTCAGAAATGTGAACCTTATCTTGGGATTCCTTTCATTATCTATAGGGTACGGAATCAGAACCAGCGGAATAAGCGAAGGAAACATGGTGGTCAGACCACGCTGACTGTTTTCTAAGGATTGACTGAAGAATCGGAATGAGTAAAATACGTTACCAAGGATGGATGTTTTGAGCAAACAAGAGAAGGTGAAATGGGACATTTAGACCAATTTGTGTTATTGCGGTAATCCCAGACTGCGAGATGACGCATACCCTGGAACGACACGTTACAGTTCTAAGACAAATGTGATCAATCAAGCTTCACGGTTGACGTCAGCAAAGCGCGTGCGTGCCACAGCGTCTGGACTACATACCATAGGTCTATTATATCAGCCAAACAGAAACCGTGCGGCCCATACAGAAGCTGAACAACGGCAGAAATACTAGAACGCGATTAGCGGAGACCCGGATGACCAATGAGCTTGTTTTGCACAAATTATTTAATCCCCCTAATTTATTTCAATAAACTAATTACTGCCTCAGTGGCCTTTCCGTACATCTCGGCTTGGTGGGATATTGTAGTGAAAATACCAGTGAGATACAATGCTTACGTGATATCCGTGACAGTTAATCAGTGATTTGCGTTCCGTGATTCGTATTCCGCGTTCATTGTATGCTATTACTACTACTACTACTACTACTGCTACTACTACTATTACTACAATTACTACAGTTATACTTCCGTAAGTCCGGTGCCGGGTTGAGGAGGGTTGTTCATTACAAACACTGATAAGAAGAGTGTCAATAAATCGGATTATATGGAACGAAACGTCTCATCTTGAAAACAGGTCAATCGAAATTGGACAAACACGCAGGATAATAGATCAAACAATCCAACAGTGGATTTACATTGCTTGTATCGACAAGTTTGAACAAACTAATTTGCTGCACGAGGTCTCCGTTATTTTTGTCCGTTGTGAGAAATGGACAATCACTTTCTTTCGCACAATCAAGACATACTACTCACAAATGTGGTTAGTTCCCCCTCAACCATTGGAATGCGGCGAAGAACAGCCGTGTCAATGAATCCGGATGTAGCAGTTAGCAGGGCTTTTGAACGGAATGGGCCAACTCTCGGGGTGTTCTACCATTCAAGTGTTTTCATCTCATGTGACCAGCTAACAGAAGATGTAAAATTAATTTACAACATATTCTATGCATGGGAGATAATATATATTCGCTGTGATGGCACCTCGTCTCCTCCTTTGAAACAGCCACGTATAATCCAGCAAACAGAATACAAACGGAAAGATATTTATTGGGTGAAACTCTCACTATTTGCTATCAAAGGTGAGATAAGCAGACTGACCGGCATCGTACACTTGTTGTCGAGAGAACTAGAACACTAGCGAGCATGTGAGTGGATAACAGTAGATACTGACAAACAAAGATTGAGCATTTAATAAAGGACCTAGAAACAAGTAGGTCGGGCCACATCCATCGACACGAAAAACATCTACCTTTGGTTTACAGAAACATTTCCTATTCGGTAAGATAATGGGAGAATGGAAGTTAGTGATTTTCAAAACCAGTAAATTGGCCGGACCCGATAGGCTGGAGGCTGCCATCCTTACCGAATGTGCTCACACTTATTTCCTCCCGTGCTCGAAACAGTTCTGGTTATCCAGTGCTTGGAAAATGGAGCGATATCAGATTCCTGGAGATCAGCCTCCATCAAGCCGGTGCTCAAAACAGGAATCTGAAAATTCCGTCAATTTGCATACACTTCTGTTTTGTTGAAGCTCTTCAAGAAGTTACTAGTCCAAGGACCATCATCGCAGCTTATTGTGTAAATCCTACGCCATTCGCGTTCCACATCTCTCGTTCCACACCAGATGCCTTAGGTTGTCTGAGCTATTTGGAATATGTTTCTTGGATTATGGAGACACTCTCAATAGCGTTGACAGGTCTTAGTTGATAAAGGCTCTGCCTTCCGGTAGGATACCTGTTGTGAGTCAACCCTCCGAGATGATGCTAGCCAAGCGCCTGAGAGTTCCATTAGCTGAACATCGGGCAACGGACTAAAAGTATCGATTAATCTACGATCATAGAGTTCAATCAGAAAACATTTAACTCAATGAACAAGGACGGTGAAGATAGAAAACAGTGTGACCAATGACATTTCTATTTACATATTATTCAATCTATTTAATCTCCTTCAATAAAGGAACAATTACTTCTGTTTTTTTCCATCGTCTGGGTGATGGGAGATTCCAATGTATGATTTCTAGTACGATACAGTCTTTCAGTTGCTTATCAAAGTCAAAGTCAAAGTTTCATTATGGGAACAGCTTACAAGCTGGTGCTTCTCTTGTCCCATAGGATGTTTACACAGATGAATCGTTACACATCGAAAAAGGAGTCACATAGAGATCCGGGTAGGAGATAGAGAATGTAGGCTACAGTGAATTTCCGTTTGCCTTTAGTGTACGAATGTGAGGTGTGCCAAGGTTTCGTCGAGTCTCTGCATGAAAGATTCAATAGTGGGTGCACAAACGGCATGAGATGGAAGGGCATTCCAAGATTTGCATACTCTGACAGCAAAAGACTGGCGCCGGCAATCCAGTCGAGAATTTGGAATCAGTAGTTTGAAACGGTGTCCCCTTAGGTGTACATTGTTCGATAACATGAGAAGTGGTCGACACGGATGGTTTGGGTTCGGCAGTATTTGATACGTCAAAATCAAGTCTCCTCGAGTTCGGCGGTACTGAGCAGAATATAGTCCCAATGATCGCAATCTGTCCTCGTATGACAGGTATTGGAATCCCTTGACCATCTTGGTGGCCATCCTTTGTGGACGCTCAAGCATCTTGCGATTACGCTGAAGCCATGGACTCCAAGCTTGGATGGCGTACTCTGTATAGGGTCGAATGTACGCTGNCAGTATTTGATACGTCAAAATCAAGTCTCCTCGAGTTCGGCGGTACTGAGCAGAATATAGTCCCAATGATCGCAATCTGTCCTCGTATGACAGGTATTGGAATCCCTTGACCATCTTGGTGGCCATCCTTTGTGGACGCTCAAGCATCTTGCGATTACGCTGAAGCCATGGACTCCAAGCTTGGATGGCGTACTCTGTATAGGGTCAAATGTACGGCGATAGCGAACACAGACGCTGTTGTGGCCGGAACCGCCAACCCTGATGCATCTGTCACTTCCAACCGTCAAGCGGCGTTGGTTTGCTGCACACAACGTAACTCTCAATTCCCCCAAATTTGTAGACATCGTGTTCGTACTTCTCACAGTAAACCATCGCGCTGATCTTTTAGAAACCAGTCTCACAATAAACATACGAGGTGACACCGTTAACCAGCTCGCAAATTTTGCTAATCTCGATGTGTGTTGGTCTGATAAAGTCATTTCAGTATTTTAGAAGTTCAGAACACTATCGTTTTGTACCCCACGCTTGAAAGCTTTACTCAACCCTCGTTCCTTAAGAGCACCGATTCTTTTTGATCCACTGTACTCTTCCCAGTGATGCCCAGGATGATCTTCAGGCTGCTTTCCAAACCTTTATTACAGTTATTTAGTAGTAATCAGATTCTTCTTGAAATTTTCTGTCCCTCCATCTTTTCATCACTTGCAGACTCATGTCGCTAGTTATCCACAGCCCTTCTTGTCTGTAAAAAGCAAATATTGTCAAGTGTGCGTTCTTTTGTTACATTCGATTCTATTATTACAATACATTTATTTTCTCGTACAATCACGCAAAATAGGTTTTCTGCGGTGCCATATTTTTACCTTTATCTTAGTAGCCCGGAACGCGTCGGTTCTGAACTCAGCTTACTCATATAGTAAATTGTTTGCTTTCCACAATTATGGTGTAATTTTACTTGCTTGTTTGATCCTACATTGGTAGCTGAAAATTCACCCTTCGGAGTGCAGAAAGCATACAGTTAATTCGACTTGATAGGAATTAGTTAATATTACTGGATTTGTGATCACTGGACGCCAAGCGAATAGAATCGATCGTTTAAAAACCCAACGGAAAACACCTACGGAAAAGGCTCGTCAGACGAACAGCGGAGGATATTCCAAATTATTGATTAATTTCAATTATGTCTACTGCAGTGGAAGTGTGCAAATTCATGGTAATCAAAAGCTGTGGTGTGCCAGGCGTTACAAATAATTTTTAAACAACCAATCGAATTTTTAGGAGTATTATTGTTGTGATACTACTCACATTCGTGAGTAGTTTGCATGGACCAAGAAGCGGTTATTGGCTTCCCACGGTATGCGCGAATGGATTAAAGGATTTACTATTGCCATTACATACAAGAAAAATATACTATCAGGCTGGCGATCACCGATGAAGGGTAGCTCATGAAAGTACCAACTAATTGTGGCAAGTGCCATTGGTGATACGCGAGTCGTTCCAGTACACTAGCAATGTAAAGAAGATCAACAATGATTCATGATAAAAATAGAGACGAACAGTTATACAGATATCGACTAAAGATGGCCTCTAAATGGTTCAAATTAACGTCTTCTCCTTGTGATGACCTAAGTAAGAGCCTGATGCTGTGCAGAAGATTCTCAGTTGGGCAAAGCCTCGATCTGGGCGCTTTATCACTTATGTGATAAGAAGTGCGTGGTTCATCGTGATTGCCAAACTTCTTTTATGCAAATTTCATTCTTTTCTTCTTCCGATAAGTACAACCCCCCCCCCCCCTTAGCAAGAAGAATGAATAAAGCACCTAAAGTTTTAGAAAATAACACAGTTCAGCAGTCTGGCTGAGTAAAGAGCAGCGGGAAAACCGTGGGAAAACCAATTTAAATCAAGTATTGGCTTTATGCATCCCGAACGTTGAATGGTCTGCACAGAAGATTCAGAACATCGAAATCTAACATCATAAGGGAGGGAAAGCTAAGAGTCGCACGGGAGAAATTTCTTTCACTTATGTCTATGCGAATAGTCGGGGGAAAATGTGTGGATACTTAAGTTTTGGTCTCCGCTGCAGCAACTAGAGAACAGTCACAAACGGCAATTTTGAGCGCGAGGGGCTAGAGTGCTGGCAGAAAAATCGCCCCGAAACACAGTGCAAGTGGTCCGTAAGAGAATCC
>UZAN01051100.1:2670-17038 GCA_900618425.1 Echinostoma caproni | reverse complement strand
TCACACATCTGTTCTTCCAAACGATCGCCGTAGTTGCAGCGTGATGCCTGTCTGTTTAGCTGCAGGATAAAATCACGGCAAGACATGTGGTCAGCACGGATCATGGAATTGATTTTAGCACGTTCGCGGGCTTGGAATTCAGTAGGCAGCAGGTGATTGAGCAGGAGCGATTTCAATGACTCGTATGGTAGTTTAGCGGGTACCTCAGGAAATGCCAGGTTTTTTAGCAGCGAATACAGATCACGGCCGCCAGCGGTGAAAAATAGAGCCGATTGGTTTTGCACACCACCTTTTCGAATACCGCACGACAGCTCAAATCGCTGACCCATTCCTCGATCGCGGATGGACTGGCTTGCAGGTTCAATTGTTCAATACTTAGAAGCTCCATTGTGCGACGCCAATTTGTGATGATCGTAGAAGTAGTAATAATGAAATTACGCACAGAATTCAGGACACGAACTACGCAATAGGAATCACGGAACACGAATTAGAGAACCGATGACATTAGACCGCAATGGCTCGAACTCGCAATAACCCGCAGGATCGAGACGCGAGGAAAAAGGCCACAAGGCATGCGAATCAGCAAGTCTTTTATTGAAGGAAATGAAAGTGAATATATATGTGTCCAAAAGAAGATCATTGGTTACCTTAATTTCCACCAATCATATTGCGGCACATCTTGCGTCATACTGCTCTCCTCTGTATTATGGCGGAACGGTCCACCAATGACGTGTATCCGGAGGCTGTGCACGTGCTACTGGCGTCAGCGCTGAAGGTCGATTGACTACCAATGTCCGGAAACTGTACCGCGCTGCTCCAGGGCAGGTGTAAGTTCGTAGATCCGAATCACCTGACGTTGTTAGTCTACTTCCTCTCTCAAAGGGACGGGGACACAATACTTGCGACAGCGCACAAATTTACGAAAGCGCTAGATGTATTCACGCAAAACTTTCTGCGAATACAGGGAGTAAATCCTTTCTCCAGGGCGAGCGAACAAAGTTGGCTCCCACGAAGAACGGCACAACAATCTACCCACAGTTGTCGTGAGCCAGTTTGAGAAACAAGCTCTATAGCCAGGTGTCACAGCATACAAGAGGAGGTCCGACGCCGTAACGAAAGAGCGTTTTAATTCCACGGATAATATTACAAACGCCAGAGGGTGTAGACCGCCAGTGTTAGAAAAATAACGTGCGAAGCCCTCGGGAATAGACCCCGAGGAGGTGCCGAGCTCTTCCTCAAAATGGAGGGATTCACACTGTATAAGGGACTTCATAACGAATGCTTGCAGCATTATAAATAAAAAGGACGAGGTGGCCATCTTACTTGCAGAGGTAGAGTTCGCCGTAATAACAGAGACATGGCTCTCGGAATGCATTGAACTGGGTCGTATATGTAACAGCTTCACTACTTACAGGTCAGACAGACCTAAGGGAATTCAGAGAGGTGGAGTAGTTTTGTTGGTCAGAGACCACATTAAACGGGCATCAATCCTGTCCACCTAAGAATCCGAAAATGTCCAACTGGTAGCATGTACGATAGGTTCCTCGGCAGTACTAACCCTGGTAGGAGTGTACCAAAGCCCTCGAATGACTCCGCTTGAAAACGTTGAGCTGAATAATAAACTCCCAGACCTGATAAAGACTCCCCTCCGATGATGTATCATGGGTGACTTTAGCGCCCCAGGGATACACTAGGAGACCTAAACCAACGACGGCCCCGGCTTCGAAAACCAGTTATTAGAACTGTTGCACCAAGGCCGGTTCTATCAGCACATCGCATGGCCAACCAGATTCGGGGAAAGACAAATCCCGTCGACCCTAGATCTACTGATTACGCGGAGTGAAGGCGAAATCCAAAATATATTCCGCGGGAATCCACTAGGAAAAAGTGATCACATCGTGATCTTGTTCGACCTGCTAGNNTAGAAAAGTTGGTCAACCTGGGGTTCTTCAAAACCCTGACAGCTTGGGTCTCAGACTATCTGTGCGATTGAACCTTTCGTGTTCGAGTGAACGGAGTCCTCTTGGATAGTTTTGGAGCATGCAGTGTGGTGTCCCAGGGCTTTATCTTAGGTCCCAGACTGTTCACATTATTTGTGAACGATCTCCCCGTCGGCATACAATCAGACCTACTGATGTATGCAGACGACATTAAGATCTGCCGGGATATTAAAAGCCTGTTTGATAAGTGCACTCTGGGAGAGGACCTAGACAGGCTTTTGATCTGGTCGGTCGCAAATGGGTGTCCGTTCAACCTTGACAAATGCAAGGTTATGCACATTGCAGGGCATTATGCAAATGACTACTTGCTGGAAGGTAGAACATTGCAGAGGGTTAGGCACGAAAGGAACCTGGGCACAGTAATTGCCAACAAACTAACTGCAACACACTGCCCCGGAGGGCAATGTTCAAACTCAACCAACTAAGTCGACTCCTGGGGAAATTCACACCAGAGTCTTTCCCCAAGATTTTTGCTACGCTCATTCGGCCACACCTGGAGATCAACATCCAGGCGTGCCCACCACGTCTTCGGAGGCATGTCAACGCCATTAAGGGGACACAGCGGAAAGCCACAAAACATGTACAGGGCTTGTCACACGCACCCTAGCCAGATAGACTCTGTTCGCTCAAATTCTACAGCATGGAGTCTAGGAGGGTAAGGGGCGAACTGGTCCTCCTGAGGGACACACTCAACGTTCAGGGACACCCTAACAGGCATCTGTTCACGATGGTCCCTCCGTCAGCACTGCGCGGCCACTCCATGAAACTGGAGAGGCAGCGTCCCAGATTGAGAGCCCGGGAACACTGTTTCTCGGTACGTCTATGTCGCCCTTGAAACTCACTGCCGACGGCAGTAGTCCAGGTTACAAGAAAACAATCGTTCAAAAAGCTACTTGACCAACACAACCGAACAGTACCCTAGCGCTCCATTCGACATACCGTTCCCGGCAATCGGAGCGACCCCAACCTGGGGTATCTGAGCACCGGCCTTTGATTGTCGTACATTGTGTTAGTTTGCAGATCAGGTGATTTGGATGTGTGATCCCCAATTTGTATCTTTACTCTGTCCTCGCTGATGCCAGAACTGCATTCTGCGAACAAGGTCGGAGACCAGATAATTGATCACTCGGTATGTATCACGAAGGTAACTCACCCAGGTGATATAACCATCCACAAATAGACACAATCCCCATCCAAGCAAGGCAGCGAGATTTTTATCACTCATGGATCAGAAAAAATATACCTGCAACGATAAGAAAAGAAGAAAACCCACCGGCTAGATAATAATGCGAGGAACACTCGAAAGTGAGTGATTGGTGACAAGATAAACTCGGGTTTGCTCCCAACGTTCCATG
Source organism: Echinostoma caproni (assembly GCA_900618425.1). Classification (NCBI taxonomy): domain Eukaryota; kingdom Metazoa; phylum Platyhelminthes; class Trematoda; order Plagiorchiida; family Echinostomatidae; genus Echinostoma; species Echinostoma caproni. The sequence continues at coordinate 13,683 of UZAN01051100.1, read as the reverse complement.
GTGTTGATGGCGGAAGTGATAATGATAAGAAGAACAAAGGAAAAAAGAAGGGTAGCCACCAGGTCTCAGCTGCAGGAGCCGTCAAAATAGCGGGCTATCCTGTCAACCGATTGACGAAAGAAGAATAAAAAAAGACGGTAAAAAAGAAAGGAAAGTGACAGGTAGAAAACAAAAAAGAAAGCAATAAAAGGAATGAAACGGACAGGTGGTTCGGCGGGAGAATCGCCGTCTTGGTTAATCACTCGCAGTCGAAGACTCGAGTCGGGTAAGGGCACAAGGGTACCGTCTCCCTAACTACAAACAGCACTCATGCACCCGGTCACCCATGACACAGCGCATTCATCTACAAACCAAAATCCTGTTCGGAGCGGCCGCTTCATGCAGCCCTGGGGCAACCTGTCGGTCCACTGTCAAGTAATCTGCGGATGCGGTTCTGGAAAGGTGAGGGAGACCCACTACATTTCCCCTATCTACCTAACGCACAGCTTTTCTTTACTCTTTCACCCCGACTGATGCAGGAATGATTGCATTGCTTGGTTGTGCGTCCTGGTTGTCTAGAACAGTTTTGTAACGGTGGGCGCCATTGGAACACTGCGAAGCGCGTGGTGGCAAGAGCCTCTGTGAATCTCATTTGTGTGGTCTTGACCACTGGTTACGTACGAGTGCATAAAAACAGTTAAATAGCAGCACTCCTAACTGTCTCTTGTTTCATAAACCATCGGGTGCCGAGTGCCAGACAACTACTTCGTCCGTCACTGAGCAATGAACCTACCAGCAGAACCCGGGCTACTCGAAAACCTCGGTTCCCAAGCCCGTCAATCCCCATGAATCCCCGTGACCTTATGCTGAAGGTTCCCACACCACGAAGTAGGGTAGCTAGGTTATAAAGTAAAATCGACCACGTTGCCCTCTTAAGAGACGCCCGTGAACTCAGTTGGGTTACCGATGGCACACCAGCCACAGAGTCAATGTGGCAAGTCATCAAACAAAATATAATTAGATTGACGGACAGACACGCGCCGTTGTCAGAGTTCACAAGTCAAATTATGAAGCGCTAGTTCACGACCAAAGTTCGTACGGCATTACGAAAGTACAACGCTGCCTGGCACAGATACACAGTGTTTGAAACATTCGCTAACTGGCAGCGGTATACAAGGCTAAGAAATGAATCAGTCAGCATATCGAGATCAACCCGAAGTCAGGGTGAAATAAAACTGGCAAGGGACATTAGAACATAGCCAAAAAGGTTCGATGTATACGTCCAGTCTCAAGCTAGGTCCCGAAAGACCATAGATTTGCTTGTGCATTTAGGCACAACAACCCCAGACACGGACCGGGATAGTGCAGATGCGTTTTAAGACCACTTCCAGGCAATCTTCCGAGTAGGGACGATTTTAAAAAACCTCGCAGAAGAGGATATTGCAGTCCCATGCAGCCCTAGCTGGATCATAGAACACTAGGAGGTCCTATCTGTGATCTTCGGACTTAACTCGACAAAATCCACCGGTCCAGAAAACCTGCACCCAGAGGTTTTAAAACCTCTGGTGCCGGTAATCACTGAACCCTTAACATCACCGTTCAATCAGCTGATGTCAACAGGCATAGTGTTGGTCGACTGGTGCAGAGCAACGATTGCCCCCATCTACAAGAAAGGAGATGCAGCCAACATAGCCAAAGCGATAGAGCGGATAATAATAAGAAACTAGCAGAGCACCTAATAAGCGTGCAGTTCTTTTCGAAGGCACAACATGAAGTCCTGAAGGGTCGATCCTGTCTGACCACTTGACTCTTAGTTTTTCTAGACGAAAAAACTAGCAGGTTAGACAAAGGAGAAATAGTCGAAGTTTGCTACCTCGACTTCCAAAAGGCGTTCGACTCCGTTAACCACGTGCTGTCACCGCATAAATTAAGGAGTACAGTGGCTCCAATCCAGGTATGTGACTGGATAGCCAGTCTACTCCACGGTCGCACATACCAGATGAAAATACGATCCACGATCTTCAGCGAAGGGAAAGCAACTATTGGTGTATCCCAGAGGTCAATAATAGGACCACTCCTCCTCCTCATATTTATCAACGACCTGGTCGAGGAGGTCGCAAATCCATGTCTCATCTACGCAGACGACGTCAAAATAGGTGGCGGCTCGTCCAGTCGTCAACCAATACAAAACGACTTAGACAGGCTCTCAGCGTGGATGATAAGGTGGGATCTACCGCTGAACGCAAATTAATGTTGTGTTCTAAGCGAAAGTGCTCGGGAATCCCCTGCCGCTTACGCTCCCAAATCAAGAAGCACACTCTGAAACAAGAGGGGTGTGTCAAGGACCTTGGGGACTACAGTCTTAACCAGCTTTGCACTCCATAAAGCAGCCCACAAGGCCAGGGAGCACCGTTTGCAAATAACCAGCAGAGAAGCCGATGTATTCATCCCTCTGTATAGGGCACTCGTCAGACCCCATCTAGAATACTGCGTCCAACCTTGGGCTCTATACCGAGTAATGGACGTAGACAGGTTGGAAAAAGTGCAACGGTTGGTTACCGGAGTGGTTCGTTAAACCAGAGGGCTATCCTACATGGACAGGCTTCGGCACCTGAACATCTTCTCTATGCGTAGATATCTAAGAGGAGACCTGATCGAGGTCTTCAGACAAACGAAGAACACAAATCTAGGTCTCCTACCTCTGAGATCCACGAGAGATCTAAGGAGCTAAGAATATCACCTAAAAAAGAATAGAAGTAGGCTGGATGTGAGGAAACATTTCTTCACCAACAGGGTGGTCAACTTCTGGAGTCCCCAGAAGACTCCTTCAACTAAGCACAGTGCAAGCCTTTAAGATGGAATAAGATAAAGTATTGGCCGAGACCTTTCCAGAAGTGACCTAAAACATAAGGGAAACAAGCTTCTTCTTTTCTTATCCCCACCCCTACGTCTGACAACATGGTGCGCATGTACAGCATGCACACACAGGAACGCTTACGCTTAAGTGTACGTATGACTCTCACCAACACGGCGAGAAGACAGTTTATTCTATCTCTTTTTCAGCCTTGCCAAAAACAGTGGCAACAACTGCTCCTTGGAATCTCACATCCTCGGACGATCGTGGAACTATCAACCGTGCTGTAAGCTGGACAAACACATAGCTCGATCGATCTACCGAAGAAGTCGAGTCAGAATCAGGACAAGCACAAAGCCGAGGCCTTTCAGTCCCGGAAAATTGGATTGCATTGGATGCCGTGCCCTGCTCAGTGTGGGTAGAGGCGTGACATCCCAACTGTGAGGTTTTCTAAAAGCGACGGATTTTAAATGTATTTTAGATAAATTGATGTCAAATTTAGCTGAAATTTAACAGATTTTGAGTCTGTGTCATTTGTTAAAATAATATTTCTATTAATTAACCTTAATTGACTTTGTCCGGGAAATATAAATTCCGCAACTTATTGGCAATGATCATTTCCGCGCTCTTCCCAACCATGGCGCGCGTTGACGACATGGTTATTTATGAAAGAAAGGTAAATAAATTGCTACAGATTCTCAGGGGACTTCCGTGAATTCCAAAGGGTTACCTGCACATCCTCGGTTCACGCAACAATGAAATCCGAGCAACTAGTACGAGAGAGAACGTTTGGTCGGAAACTGACTCTTCCTGAGGGTTTGCGTAGTGCTTCGTCAAATTTTGCTGTGTGCATCATCAAAGGCGCAACGCAAGTGCAACTAGGTGATTAGGGCTCTCACTTGAGTGTATCTAACCCGTTTAAGGCTGAAGAATATCAACTTTCCTGCATTCGTTGGAGTTCGCGCGATCGGGGGGAGTACCGAGTGATGAAACACTGTCTGGTGTACAACCATAACTTCCATATGTGCGTCAGCGGGGTATGTATAAAGGTTATCTTCTTCTGTCAGGAGAAGAGGAAGTGTGTAGTTTGATGAACACCTTTAGAAGCACTCGCAAGCTAAGGGATTTCGTCACATAAAGGTTCAAAAGACCAATAACTACGGTGGGTGTTTGATCCATACGTCGAAGAAGATACCAATCGGATTCACGGGGCGATGTGGCGAAGGTTAGGGATATGCTGGAGAATCAGGGAGACGCTGGGATAGGGCTAAACGAAGGCGTCGTTCGTCACACGTATCTTGTGCTTAAAATTACGCTTCACTACGTCGAAAGGTTTAATGATGTTTTGTTAGCGGACTTCGCGCACCAGCTAAATTGTGGCGGATACCTTTTTTTAGCATGTGATACTGGTAGACGACACCGGTTTAGGTAGAAGTTTCTTTTACGATATTTTACTGACTGAGAGCGGTGAGAGGTATATATCTACCTCAGGAGCCATGAGAGCTATGTGCCCAGCCTTTGCACAATTCAAGACCATAGTAGTTGATCGTCACTTGGCTCAATATAATGCGTTTTGGGAATGTTTTCCTTCCTTTAATGTATCACTTTGTCGTTTCCATCTAGTTAAGATATAAAAAAGGAATGTACTCATATATGTTGGTATGCCAACGTTCAGACGTTCTTTCAATGGATGCGGAACATGGTTTACTGTGATAATGTGGTATCGTTTGGAAGATTTCTAACAGCCGTAAAAGGTCGTAGCACAGAAGCTGGTGGTTATTTAACTCGAACTTGGTTACCATACCGAGAACAAAGGGTAGGGGATACCGTGAGGACTAGGGTGACTTTAAGTACCTTAACTGCCAACCGGGTGGAGTCTACTCGGGAGAAACAGTATTCGAGCATCTTGGATCAAGAGAATGTCGCTCGAACGAGGAAGGATCAAGGAGGAAGTGCAGAAATTAACCCGGCAAGTCACTGGGAAATTTAGGGAATTTCGGATTCTCGCATGTATAGTTCAGTTAGTCCTGTTAGTGCTCGGAGTTCATGTGCCCCAGATTGTGATGCAGATGTTAAGATGTATGATATTTATCTTCTTAAGATTGTGGAATTAAAGCAAGAGATTAGGTCAATGAAGCTTAGAGAAGCCGAAGCCAGTCAGCCCAGCTTAAGTAAGCACTCTGCGATCGCTAACACACCTTACCCATTAGACTCATACCGAAGATAGCCCAAAATCCACCGATCAGAGTAATGTACCGTCACCCGGCGATAGACCTGCCCACGGTGGAGCTGACACCATTCGACGAAAATCCCAGTAGCTACTGGAGATTTATCGGAGAGTTTGGTAACTTCGTCGAGTGCAGAGTCGCCGATCCAAGGCAGAAGTTACTTTACTTAAAGCATTATTGCCGCGGGAAGGCCCGGGATGCACTCGAAGAATGTGTGATGTTACCAAACGAAATAGGGTATGGCTGAGCAAAGGATATCCTAAAGGAACTTTTCAGCCAACCGTTTAACGTGGCTCGAGCGCTCATATACTGGGTGATGGCCGAAGCCCATAAATCCAGAAACTAACCCGAATCGTTAGTAAGATTGGTGATGAAGATGCAAAACTGCTTCATAGCCCTGACCCAAATGAGTTACGAGGCAGATTTGAATGCTCCACATACCCCAGAAAAAATGGTTTGATGCCCGCCGGCTGACATCCAACATCGATTGGCGGAGGAAATGGTGATTATCGGCCGTCTGGGGAGAGAACCGAATTTCAACGAGCTGACACGATTCATCCGAACTCGTGCAACGGTCGCTAGTAGTCGCTTCGGACAACTTTCCAGCATGAGTAGACGAGAAGAAAGGTATCACATCAAAGAACGCGCCCACGATGTCACAAGAAAATCTCAAAATGCCGACAATTTTGCAACTTTGTGGAAATGTAGTACGTCCAAATGCCCCATGTGTCGTTAGAATCATAAGCTATCATTATGTGAGAAATTCGGGCAACTAGCAGTTTTGGACCGTTAGGAAGCAGCCAAAAGGCATATTGCGTGCTTTAACTGCCTAAATGGCACAAATTGCTCGGCTGCTTGTAGGAATAGTAGCAGAAGCGGTGAGAAGAGGTGTCAAGGATGTCCTCAAACTCTCATTTTGTACGAGAAACGCGCCTACCCAGCGTATGCCTATTATCGCAATCAACGAGCAAACAAGTGCGTCTTGGGTTAGACCAGTTTGCAGATTGACACCCAGCGGGGTAGTGAAAGTAATGGCTTCAATCGAAAATGGATCCGACACCACCCTAATCACTAAGCGTTTAACCGTAACGAATTAACTCGCGACCAGACCATTTTTTCTGACGACCACCGCAGTGAACGGTGCCAAGCTATTTCAGCCGACTGAACGAGCGTTACGTTGGTGTCGCTAGATAGTGGTGAACGCATGGGGACCACGGAAGCTTTCACCGTAGCCGACTTGAAGAGGCGAGCGGTAGAATCGATCGAGGAACTAGCAGCAAACTAGCCACACCAGAGAGATTTACATTTCGAAGGAGCCGACTCTCTCAAAGTCGATTAGCTGATAGGATACGACGTGCCAGAAGCACAGTGGGTGCTGGACCAGAGACTTGGCAGCAGAAAGGAACCTTACGCTGTTCGCACCGTTTTTGGGTGGACTTTAGTTGAACCACCTCATTCGGTCAACCGTAAGCTATTATCCATCAGATTCACCACCACCACCGCTGGTGACTATATCAGCGAACAAATCCCACAACGGATGTTCGACAACGAGTTCGATGATTTGATTGACTAGAAAGGTAGCCCTCTTTAGAAGATAATCAGACACTAGTAACAGTCGAAAGGGGAAAACGCTGTCAGCCCGATGGATTCGAGTTTCCGTTACAATTAAGGACGGTATTTGCCCGATTGCCGAACAATCATGGAATAGCCTTGAAGAAACTGGAGTATATTAAAATGCGACTGATCCGGAACAGTTCACCGCAGCAAACCAACGAGCAGCTGGGGTATATAGAGCGAGTGGATGCGTCAAATTCACGCGTGGAGTGACTGTGATACTTGCAGCACCACCCCGTAGCAAATCCTAGAAAACCAAGGAAGATACGCGTGGTATTTGATTGTGCGACGCGATACGGTGGTCTCTCCCTTGATGACAGTCTGTTGCAGGGACCAGATTGAACCAATCCATGAGAGCCCCTCTAAAAAATCCCATTCAAGCCATGTTTCTACTGAAATCTCTGCGGAGTGGGCTCTGAAATGCATTTCCACTAAATGTCTCAACATCTCAAACAGGATGCTGGAAGTCAAACAGTTACTGACTGAAAAGAAACCCCATCTTTTAGCCCTCACAGATACTTGGTTGACTCCGCAAAACATGAATGGCAAAGTATCCATCGAAGGTTAGTCATTGATCCAAAGAGATTCAATGAGGGATCGAGCAGGTAGTGTGATCTCCTACACAAGTGACCATCTCCCCCGAGCGATAGTTCTTTCACTCCCTCCCATCCCTTTCATAGACTGCCTCTGGGTCCAAATTCCCCTAACTCGCTCAGAAACACTGGTGTACGTCAGCCAATTCGCGCTTGAGTGACGCGTGGCCGAAACTGATACAAATCTCAAAATAAAACACGATTGATCCGTAATGTTCTACGCTACTGAATTAGAGAAATCATTGAAAAATGTACAATGAAGCAAACCTCAAATATGCGGCCAAAAGCACTGAAGCAAGCGAGCCAAATATGATGTCCATAGAGAGCCAAACAGTCGCTCACGTTCCCTGACCACGCCAAATTCAAATGTGCCGGGCATCAAATTAACAGAATAATGTAATAATAATAATAATAATAATAAGAATAATGTATGGAGCTTGTGACTGAGAAATGTCAATAGATAAGCAACACACAGATAGAGTTATGTCACCATAAATCTTCATGGGTTTGGAAGGATTTTCAAAAATTCAACATAAACTGGTGCTAGGAGTAGTCTACCACTCACTTTCCTGTTGCGAGCTAGAATCAAAACTTCTGATAGAACAACTGAATAGCTTATGATCTATGCCTCCCAATTCCCATGTATTCCACGTGAATTTTTTGAGAATGCTTCCAAACCCACGATGGTTCTATTTATCCATGTCCTCATAGTCCCCAATTACGCAGAACTGGTTGGAAACTGTTCTACTGTTGGTCACATCGTAAGATGAAGGTGCTTTTGGTCTGTGATTTGATGATTACATCCAGCGTAAATGAACCTAACAAAAGAGAATACAAGATAAAATGTCTGTTACGAAACTTTGGGTCAAAGAATTGCTACAATTTATTCAAGTCAGGTCAGTCAGTTCCAGTCCCAGGACTTTTGAATGAAGTCAAATTGAGCCCCGTTTCATGCACTGTGAGCCCCGGGTTTCTCAATGTATTGAGACAGCTTGGTATTCTTGTTACGTCTATATGTCTTGGAGTGTAAGAGGGAAATAGTTTGACAGGAGTTCAAACATGAATATTATATGCAGAATCAATATCATCCTACGGGGATTGTCGAGCGTGGTGCTCCCTGGTCGTTTACTCTTATTCACCGTCGGGAACCATACCAACCATGAATCGAGCAGCTGGTGCATAAAATCCCCATGGCTGTGAGCTGCAAATATACGCATTGATCACCCGATGCGAAAAGATCCAGACTCGAATATTTCTTGTTGCCCTGTGCTTTTCCTGTTTTCCACCGTTGCCCCTAGAGTTGATGTTGTGGCATAGCTGAAGCGGCCGTGTTTCTGTTACCGGGGGGCTTGTCAGCTGCTTGAAAGCCTCTATGAGGTTCCCTCCCATTCTCCTTCTCTTGAGAACAGGTTTTATCCACTGATCCTCTCGCTATACTCAAGACCCCGTGTATAGCCCTCGTGGACCTGCTTTGGACAGCCTCCAGAACCTTGATGTCTTTCACCAAGTAAGGCGCCCGGGCCTGGATGCAGTTCTCTGAATGTGGCCTCAAAAGATCCTTGTATAAGGGAACCATCACTTTTTCCTCGCGAGAGACTACGATTCTCACGAGTTGTTGAAGCGCTCTATTGCCTTTGGTTGCAGCTGCCAAACACTCAGGCGTTGGTTTGAAGGTCTCGTCTGTGACGAGGCCCAAGTCCATAAGTCCTCGTCTCTCGTTAAAGGTAGACGACTTTCCGGGTTCGCAAATCCCTCTCGCTATAGGTATCAACTGACAGCAACTGTTTGCACTTGCTGAGATTCCGCGGGAGTTTCCATTGAGCCGAAGCAACCGTAAGACACTTCAACCTGTTTAAGAAGAAGCGTTGGCAAACCGAGTCGAAAGCTTTCCTAAGGTTCTGGTAGCATACCTCAACTCGCTCGCCCCTGTCAAGTCAACTGGTGATTTCGTCCAGGTAGAACAACAGGTTGGTTGAGCAATATTTGCCTTTATCTAGGCCGCACTGCTTATCGGTTATTAGTTCATTTATTGTAGGTGTTTAGCCTGTGAGTTCCTGATTACCCTTTGGAGTACATTCAGGACAACCAACATTAGGGTCATGGGCCGATAATTTGCCGGTTTTTCTATACTGCTCCCTTCGTGAATGGGGACAACTTTAGCCGTCATCAAATCACTGAGCAGGTGTGCGGTCCGAAGTGACCAATCGAATGATATCTCGAGGGGTCTCTCTGCGATCGTCGCAATGGATTTAAGGACGACGGGGTAAATCCACTTCAGCCATGTGACACTGTGCACATTTAGCCTTTGCTTTATGTCCCTTATTTCATCCGATGTTATATGGAAGTCAACCATTACGGGAGCCGAGTTAATCGGCATCCCACCATGCTGCTTTTCGGCGTCTCGGAAATAAACCACTTCGAAAAACCTACACAATTCCATGGCTTTCATGCGGTTTGTCAGGGTATGCTGACCCCGGGCGGTCATAATGCATCCAACCACTATCATGATGGATGCACTAGACTGAACATAATCATAGTATGCCTTCGGGCATTCCTTGGCTCTGTTTGCCATCCACGCTCCAACTAAAGTTGGCAAACCATCTGAACGCTTTTGAGTTTTCACCAGTCCCATTGTATTTCAGTAAGCACCTATGGCTCTTTTTTCTTTCGAAGCAATTCCACGCTTGCTTCTTTAGCAGCTGTGCCTTGTTAATCCGGCTTGTCCACCGGGCTGGCCTTCCCCTTTTCTTACATTTCTGGGCGGTACAAACTCCTCAGTGAGCCACCTTAGCTTATCTTTAAAGAGTTACCAGCCTTCCTCAGTGCTTTCGAACGGCACGGTCTAGTCCAGGCTTCCAGCAACTTTAAGGAGGGGTTGTTTGCCGATTTTGTTATAAGCTCATAGTAACTTTCTTGAATGCACATCCGTCGCACCTGGGATAGTGAAATGCAACTCTCCATGGCCCCTCGGTCCTAGTAGTGCTGTGATCTTCAAGCACTCGACCTCACTGGAACGTTTTGTGATCACCAAGTCTAGGTGCCCTGGGTTATTCCCTACCCGCCAGCTTGTTGGACTGGTGACATACTGGGCAAGAAGAAAGTCCAGTATGAAATCAACTATGCCGTCCCAAAATGTGTCGGTCGGAGCAATCAGTTCCTCCCATACTGTTTTCGGAGCGTTGAAGTCTCCAACAATTTCTACACTTCCACTCTCTTCTGCTACAGTCTTTAAGAATGACAGCAGCTGGCGACCTTCATCCCAACTGGATGCCTGGCTCCTGTATGTGTGTGCTGTACAGTTATTCCTTCCTGGTGCCCTGATGTGACAGGAAGTAGCTTGAACGTTGGGCGTCACCAACTGCTCCAAAGGGAATTGTCTATGGTCTTTGGCTACCAGCAGCATCAACAGCTGGAACAAGGTGACAAATGAGGTGGTCGCTTGTGGCTGTGTGCAGACGCTAAATAAGATGCTCGATGAATCTTGGGACACACTGTTTCCCGAGTGTTCCTAGAAACAGCATAAAAAGGGTCACGCTAGCAGCCATGCATTCAGTCCCTTGAAAAATTATCTTACCCATCAATCTCTTTCATTTCCAAGTTGCACATTCCCCTTCCAAATTGCGCTTTCTAAGGAAAAGTAATCTTCAATTGCCACAGCTTTTTCCGTTTACGGGTCCCCAAAGCGGGAGAGATGCAAGCTGTCGCATTGTCCCTGACACATCTCAACCCTCCAGCTCTAACGGTA
>UZAN01051098.1:4645-19414 GCA_900618425.1 Echinostoma caproni | reverse complement strand
AAGTGGAAGAACAACTAAAACGCGTGAACTCCTTCAGCTCAATGGGTCCGCGCGAAATCCACCCCCGTATACTGAAAGAATCTGCGGACGTGATGGCTGCCACATATGCCTGTCTTTTCCAAAGGTGCTTCGACACAGGAACCCTTCCACAACAGTGGACGAGGGCAACTGTTATCCCTATTTATAAGAAAGGCGATAGACACTTGCCTACTAGCTATAGGCTCATCAGCCTAACCAGCATTCCCAGTAAGATCTTCGAGCGCCTCATCAAACGGCGTATTCAAGGACATCTAACTGAGAACGGCTTGGTACACGCTTCACAACACGGCTTCCTACCAAACAGGTCATGCCTCTCCAATATGCTGACCTTAATGGATAGCTTGACCCGTGCCTATGACGAAGGCCATATTCCGCACGCGATCTTCATTGACTTTGCCAAAGCCTTCGACAGAGTGCCACACAGCCCTCTCCTGTACAGACTAGAGAGTTATGGCATCACTTGTCGATTGTTCTCCCTACTTACTAGTTTTCTATCGAATCGCTCCTTCGCGGTTCGAATAGGCACATCTGTTTCTTCACCCTCCCCAGTCTCAAAAGGAGTCCCACAGGGCTCCGTACTAGGTCCCATCCTATTTCTGATCTTCAATAATGATTTCCTTAAACGTATCCCCATAGAGATTGCCATGTACGCTGGTGATGTCCCTATCTGGGGCACAGACGCGTCCTAAGTGCAGTCGGCGATTGACCAAACAAAAAATTGGTCAGTCGATTAGAGCTTACCAATCAATGACGAAAAATGTGCAAGCATGACCTTTGGTGACGCTCCTGATTAACCTTTCTGGGTAAACGGTTCAATCCGTATCCACAAGGTGGATCAGCACAAAATCCTTGGTTTCTGGCTGAATAGCAACCTCTCCTTTTCTTCCCATGAACGAGAAGCCAGCACAATCGCTTTTCGTAATCTCAACCTTATCAAGTGATCCTTCCCGCGTATAACTAAAGAGGACTTTCCTTTCCTCTATGGAACATACATACTGTTAGAATACGGCAGCCAAATTACACATTATGGTCTCATTCGTGACCGCGACTCACTAGAGCGTGTGCAGCGAAGGCCCACGAAACTAGTACATGGCTTGTCAGAAATTTATTATCCTACCCGACCACAACAGCTAAATCTATATCCTCTAGATATACTACGTAGCAGAGGGGACCTTTTCCTTCTATATGACCTCTTCACGTCAGACCAAGTTGACCGTTTCTTCACATGCTCTAGCCTGGAACACTTAAGGGGACACCCAAGAAAAATCTTCAAACACCGGCCCAGAACCTTCATTCGCTCCAACTTCTTCACGTACAAGATCATCTCAAAATGGAACCAACTTCCACTAGAGATTTTGAACTCCTCCTCCTAAAGGGTCTTCAAAACCCTGCTAGACTCACACCTAGGGCTTACCATCCCCTGATCTACTTGACCTCCATCTGCTACAGGAAATCCCACATTATCCCGCTTATCCCTGTTACTAATCCTTCCACATTGTCGCTCTCCTCTAGATTTTTTCCCCGAAACATGCACCCTTAACTCAACGGCACCATATCGGAGCCAGCTCCCATTCCCGCCAACATCTTTTTCAGCTCGTGCACCAAACTGCCGAAAAGAAGACAAATCTGGAACCGGGAATACTGGGCGCAAGCATCGAACCCGAGTACTACTTCAAGACTTCAAGACATGTTGAAACCGCCTGTTTGTAATACACAATCGATTATAATAAGCAAAGCTGAGTAGTCTGTCGCCATTGTCGCAGCGCTGACCTAGGCCAAACCTCCCTTTGATGTGCTTCGTGGCCTCTGCTTGTGGACCAGTTCGAGCTTTCCAGTTCCCTGCTATCGGAAGTACATTCCGTTTTGGTATTTCATTAACAAGCGATTGAAGGCTGCCATAGAACTTATCCTTGACGTTGTTGTCAGCTGGGAGAGTCGGGACGTAGACAGCGATTACTGTGAGGTGTACTGGATGACCCTTGAATTGGGCTACTGCAATCCTAGAGGATATTGATTTCCAAGAAAGTAAAGCAGTATTAGCCCGATGGCTTAAAGCAAGTGCTACTCCGTGTTGACCCAACGTTTCGTTGCCGCTATGGTACAGCCAGTAATGGCTATCAATACCTGGGATTTTTATACGTTTGGAGCCGGAGCCCGTCAATTTGACTTCTGAAAGGCATGTAATATCCGGCTGATAGTGATGCAGTACGCGTATCGTTAGTGCCTGACTCCCGGCATCTAAGAGTGTTCTTACAATTCAACATCCAATGTTTTGCGTAGTTTGATGTGTCCAGTGCGCATACTTGTCGCTCGGAACAATAGAAGGAGCACAAAGCTCCTCACCTCCCGGAAACGCCATAGCACGATTAGCAAGACAGATTGAGTGAATATCCATGAAATTTCTTGGGAGTTAGGTCCAGGAAACGTCCCCAGCGTCACCCGGTAAGCAATGGTCAAAACCACATGAAAGTTGTTCCAAAAGTATTTGCCACCACACGCTTCGCTTCGTGTGTAGGTCAATGTACTGTGTGAGGGTGTGTCCGGATGCATGAGTGCTGTTTGCAGTTCGAGAAGAAGTACCCCTATTCTATTATCCGACTCCGGTCTTCGATTGCAAGTGATTAATCGAGATGGAGTCTCCCACTGAACCACCTTTGCGTTTAGTTACTCTTCTTCCTCTTTTATTTCGTTTTTCCTCTCTTCTTTATTTGCTTCATCGATTTACGGGATAACTCCGTATTTTGACGGCTTCAGTGATTTGAATCTGGGAGGTGCCCTTTTTTTTGATTTCTTATTATTACCGCCTTCAATGCCGTGGGGCGTTGGGAGCCGACTGGAATTCATCCTATCAACAATTACTTTCGAGTGTTCCGCGCATTACTGTCTAGCTGTTGGGTTTTCTTACTTTATCGTTATAGGTTTTTTTCTGGGCCATTAGGGATAAAAATCCCGCTTCCTTGCTGGGATAAGGGTGAGTCTAGTGGTGAATAGGTGTTCTATCATCTGGGTGAATAGAACTTCGTGATACATATCGAATGACCAGCCGTCCGGTCTTCGGCCTTGTTTGCAGAAGACAATTCAGTGAGGACAGAGTGAAGATGAAATTTAGNAAATTTAGTAGTTCGTACATCCACGTCACCTCATCTGCAAACATACACTATGTTCGACGATCGGAGCAATCAAAGGTCAGTGCACAGATGAACCAGGTTGGGGTCATTCTGATTGCCGGTAACGGTATTTCAAGAAGGAGCTCCAGGGTACTGTTCGGCTGTGTTAGTCAAGTAGCTTTCTGAACGATTGTTTACTTAAAGCCTAAACTACTGCTCTTGGCAATGATTTCCAAGGGTGACATACACTTAATGAGAAACAGTTTTCCAGGTCTCTCAGTCTGGGACGCTGCCTCTCCAGTTTCGTGAAGTGGCCGCACAGTGTTGAAGGAGGGGCCAACGTAAACAGATTTCTGTTAGGATACCCCTGAGCGCTGAGAGTGTCCCTCAGGAGGACCAGGTCGCCCCTTGCTCCCCAATAATCTATGCTATATAAGTTGCGAGAACGGAGTCTGTNCTAGGGTTTGTGTGACAGTCCCTGTATTCGTTTGCTGACTTTCCTCTGTGTACGCTCAATGGCGTTGATATCCCTCCTAGGCAGTGGTGAGCACGCCTGAATATTGGTCTTGAAATGCGGCCTGATGACTGAAGCACAAATCTTAGGGAAAGACTCCGGTGTGAATTTCTCTAGAAGTCGGCTTAGTTGGTTCGTGAATTGCAATAACTGCAGCTATTTTCCAGTCCCTCGGTAGCTTGCCCTGATCTAGGTTGGTTTCCCATAAATCGCTCAATAAGCCTGTAGGCACTTGGTCACAAAGGTACCCCGAGATGATACGGATATATCGCAAACAAGCGTTTGTACGAAAACAGAACCAAACAGGTCACGAAACGGAGGACGGTTGTGTTGGTATAACTTGCAGAGCAAAAGGAGACGCGAAAGTGTGAGTAAGCGTGCGGAAAGGGAAAGCAAACACGTGCTAACCAAGGAGGTGGTAAAGCAACGAGTTGCAAAGGAGGGAGGGTACATGTAGGATGGGATTTGGTCGGTGTCAATACAGAGCCTCCTCTGGAAGGCTAGAATAGCCTTCGATTAGGGCTAATGCATCGTTTTCGGTGGTTTGCTAGTCCGAAAACCTGAATCGCTTGTTGGTTTGTCAGGAAAATTTTAGGAATCAGCGTTCAAAACAGTTCTTGTTGATGTGGCAGGGGATGTTAGTCTACTAGAGAAATGTGGGAAAATGAAAATTCCATGGATAAGCGTCTGCAGACCCGTTGCAGTTTCGCTACTTGCCCCGATTTAGTTTTTCTTCAGAGAATAGAATGGAAGGACGGTTACCGCTGAGCACAAACCAAAAAAACTGACGAGGCTATCAAAAAGAGCTCTTTGATACCCACAACGTGCTGAAGCGGTGGGAGTGGTGGGGGAAGTGTGATTCTTTTTTCTTGCTGCGTGCTCCCGACCGACGTTTCTCGAGTTTTTGGGTTGCTCCATCGTTTGGCCGNGTTTGGCCGAAGATTTGAATTCTGAATTTTGAGGGCAAAGTCTGAAAGAGAACGGAAGAAAGAAAGTCGGAACCACCTCTTGTTGGATCTGATCGTGAGGTGAACACAAACAGAATAAACAAGGGTAAAGTTTTTCGTTGTTTTCTTTTTTTAATTTGTGTATATGCATACTGAATAAAACGTGAAATATGGTGGCAAAAATGACAAAAGGAATTTTTTGTTTTTTGCATGCATGCATGAATAAAAATATATTGCAGTCTAAATATGTTTGTACGCTGATAAAAGTAAAAACGTTCTACAAGGCAAAACGTACAGTTAGTTTAAGCATTCTTTTGCTATTAGTGATCCGGTGCGATGGGTCGGGATCAGGTGCCTGCTCCAAGGATGTCGCGGGCTTTACCGGGGTAGGGATGGCAGGACTTGTTAGGACGGGATTTGCGGTGCAACAGGTGGGGGACCATTAGTGAGAGTGACGGTTTCTTCCAAGTGCGCACGTTGGAGTCGGTCAATACTGACGGTCTCGCGTTTATCGTTGCGCTCTCACGTAGGCTTTGTCTAAGTGTCGCAGTACCTTATGGGGTCGCTGTATTGAGGTTGCAGTGGTGCGCGAACCTCTGCCCTGAGGGAAACATGCGAGCTTTCGGTTAATCGAGGGGAGGTATTCTTGGAGTGTTTGCTGACGGGGTGGTCGAAGGTGAATCTGTCGC
This sequence comes from Echinostoma caproni, assembly GCA_900618425.1. Classification (NCBI taxonomy): domain Eukaryota; kingdom Metazoa; phylum Platyhelminthes; class Trematoda; order Plagiorchiida; family Echinostomatidae; genus Echinostoma; species Echinostoma caproni. The sequence continues at coordinate 14,118 of UZAN01051098.1, read as the reverse complement.
ATCCGATGTACCAAACAAGGCGCATAGTCACAGTAGTTGAAGTCAATTGGTGAGATTGGTATCACCGTTTCTCCNGTTTCTCCTGGAAGATGCAAGGTGCGAACGAAAATTAGTTCTGCCTGTGTGGACTAAAGAACAGCTTTGAAGGCTGATCGGCCACCTAAGAGGGCTAGAGTTAAAGATTCCTTCTAGTCTGGGGTTGCCTGCGTCGCCAGAGCAATTTTCAGTTGTCGGCGAAAACGATCGACCATCCCGTTTGGTGGTAAGCGGTCGTCTGGAAGCGGCGAATGCCTAGTTGCTTGAATACTTGTTGAGAAACGCCCTCGAAGTGAGAACCTCGTTCGGAAGGAGCTATAATGAGAGCCATGACCATTGTGTCAAAAAAGCATCTAATACTCGCGCGCCGGGACCAACAACGAAGCAGGTGGAGACGGTTAGATCAGGAGAGGTACGTAGCACGAAGGAAGATAATGAAAAGGAGAAAGTCACGAGTATCATGAGTAAGGAACCACATAAAGGGACTACGAAAAAATTGTTGCAGTTGATAGAAATGAGTGCTCATATAGGAGAGTTGCAAAGACGTCTCGAAGAGATGCAACGCAGCACTCAAGTCTACTGGGTCGAACGGTAAATGTCATGCTGCGTAATTTTGCGGAGCAAATATTCGCGATGCTTAAGCACGATGAGAGGGAATGGCAAACATGTTCGGGGTGTTTTCCGATTGTTGGGTATGCCGGTCAAGACGCCCTTTATTAAGGGTCACAGAGTTGGGTTGTGGAGCGAAAACCAGGCACTCCGACCTAACCCTATACCAGTTGTATTTTACAGAGCATACGGCCGGGACATGCTGCTCTCTGGGGCTGTTACGGTGGAAGTTAACACTAGAAAGTGCATCAAAGTCACCCTTGCCGCAGTTCATAAGGTCATTCCTATTGTTCGTGCAACAGGAATAATGCAAAGAAAGAAGCTGAACGCCCCTATGGCCCACGGCGTAAGAGTGGTTCAGGCGTGACAACACATGGTGATCCAACAAAGTTGAGCAAGTACATACCGCTAAAACCCAAATTAGAGGAGCCAAAAGGTGGTAAAATAGGGGAGAAAAAAAGAGGTAGTTCCGAGCCAAAGTCCCTGAGACGAAATTAGATAACAGAAAAACCGACGGTCTATCAAAGAACATTCCATTGGAGCCGTCAAAAACTGACAAACCTCAATTGATGGTTGGGGCTATGGTCACTGATAACAATGCAAAATCAGCTTACTTTAGTTGGATGAGAGTGGTAGCTATTTTTTATTCAGGATTCTTCTCCTCTGAGTGGAACACTGTCCCCGCTTTTTAAGCGACGAGCGCCCGCGAAAAGACTCGGTGATGAATTTGGGTTAACCTTTAAAGACATAACGAAATCTTTGGGGTGTATAGCATGATTGTTCCCGGAGCCTGATCGCTCGGTACCCGCAAATATGGTATCAGAAAGGTAACAGCTCCTTGGGCCTTACGAACGAAGATCCATACCAAGCAATAGAGAAAAGTTGTATCAAGGCGGATGTAGACAGTGTGATACACTAACGCCTGCAGTGTTGGGGAAATTGAGAGCGTTTGTGATGGGCGCCCATAACTCAGTGTTAATAGCCGTCACTGAGACTTGGATGCGATATGAGCAGGATGAAGAGAAGCTCGGGGACTATCCGGCTCACAGGCAAGATAGAGAGGATGGCAGACAGGGTGAGGAATACTCCTACCGATCAAATTAAAACGGGCAACACCTAATATTCAGGCAAAGGCGTATTTTCTTCTTGGGAAGTCGATGGTTGGGATTGCCACTAGTCTATCACGCAACTCAGGTGGAACCCAAATAAAATATAAAACTACTTGCCACAATGCAGGAATTCCTATCGAGGACTCAAAGGATTTTAACTCTGGGTGACTTCAGTCTTCCGAAAATCTGCCGGGTAGACGAACAGGTTCCCATTGGAACCACGGGAGAAGCCTTTGTAACGTGGCTACATGAGCATGCGTTCATTCAGCAGGTTAAAAGGCTTAGCCATCAATAAAGGGCCTCCGTCCTGGAATTGGTAATAACGCGGTATTTATCGGACATCAGTGAGGTAGCAGTTGAAACTCCACCAGAAAAGAATGATCAAGGGGTACTTAGGTTAGTATTACACATGATACACAGCAAACCGTCTGTCCAACTTAAACGGTGCTATAGCCCTATAAAAGTTGCTGCCACGGAGAACGAAGTTTGGGTACCACTAGTTTCTCATCCAAAGTTGGAACAACGACGGTTTTCCATTAGGTAGGGCTGCTTCGGGTAACCGATAGATTTGCACCCCTCAAACCTAGGAGCAATAGACAAAGACCAACTTGGTAGAAGCCAAAGATATATCGGGGACTAGTAGTCCGGAGTAGGTGCTGGACCCGCTTTGGGGCGTACACGACTGCCAATGCATAATCGATCTACAAGAGTGCACGCAACAGAGAACAATCTCTTCAAAGGGAGGCGAAGTATGAACATGAAAAATAGTTAGCGCAAAAAAGTAAGGCATAACCAAAAGGGTTTTGTGCATACGTGCAGATGAACAGGAACACTAAGCAGGGAGTATGCACATTGGAGGTAACGGAAGGCGTAATGACCACCACCGACCAGGAAAAGACAAATGCACTCTACGTTTTTCGAGGGAATTTATCAGCCACCAACGGCAGAACAAACTGTGGACTGCAGCCCGACTAGAATAAGGGAGTGATTCACAGAATCCACCCTCCGTGAAAGCGACGTAGTCCAAGAATTCAACGCCTTAAAGACATAAAACAGCAGGACCGGATGGATTGCATCCTGCCGTGATTCATTATTTAGCAAGTGCATCAATGAGACCGGTTACTAAGTTATTTAATGAGCTTATCGATACTTGCAGGCCCCTAGAGGACTGTGAAACTGCAACCGTAGTGGCCATCCACAAGTCAGGCCCTAGATACAAGGTTTGCAACTACAGGACGGTAAGTTTGACCTCGGTCATCTGCAAGTGTCTCGAGAGGATAGTCAGGAAACAGACACGTTCTTACTTGATGGCGTATAGGCTTCTGATTCAAGCCCAGCATGGGTTTGTTGATAAACGATCTTGTCTAACCGACCTGCTGAAATTTCTAGACGAAGTTACAAAAATAATATACGCAGTTTGTCAGGTGGGGGTTTGCTACCTGGATTTCAGCAAAGCTTTCGACTCTGCCAGTCATTAGCTCCTGGATCTAAAATTGCAGACAGTGGCTACTCTAGGCAATGCAAGAAAATGGACTAGGCAATTTATCAACTGTCGCACATTCAGTGTGAGAGTTGGAAATTATACAACCGGACCAGAGGGAATTTTGAGTGGTATCCCACAGGGATTGGTGTTGCATCCGTTATTATTTTTGATCTCCAATAACGATCTTGCGAGGATCTCAGAAATCCTGCCTACATGCTTGCCGATGATGTGAAGTTAGAGGGGGAAGGATTGGAACAAGACCTAGTCTTACAGTCGTACTCGGGTTCGAGAATTGCGCTCAATAGTCCCGGTTCGGTAGTTGTATCCCTTTCTGCATCCAGATGCAGTTCTAAGGTGGTTAAATAAATGGACTCTATCACTGCAGCTAAATAAGTTTCAGCTCTGTGACACAAGGGCCAATCATAACACGAGAGTTGTGATACATTTGCAGTATGTCTTTGAGTCAAAGGAGTCAAAGGGGTAATGATTAAAAATGACTTCAAACCATCCCTGCAATGTAGACGTGTGACTAGGAAAGCTCGATAAGAACATTTTAGGTTACACGCCGTTGTAAGTTGCAGAAGACCCAAGCTTTTCGCAATTTTGTACACAACTATCGTGCATCATAATTAAGAATATTGCGTACAGACATGGGAGCCGTATTTTAAACAGGATGAAAGGAGTTTTGAGAAAATACAGCGGTTAGCAACCAGAATGGTAGCAGGTCAGAAGGATAAGGGGTACTTCCAACGACTGAGGGACCCGAACCGGTTCTCTCTGTCTCGCAAACAACTGCGGGGCGATCTTATAGACAAAGTAAAAAATTTTGAAGGGCTTTCGCGTCGAAAGTTCGCAGACCTTTTCTCGTTGGTTTCTGCCAGGGGCACAAGGGTGCACTATATTAGACTGGAACGAAATCGCTGCAGAATAAATCTACGAGCTAGGTTCTTCACAATCAGGGTTAAACGACTGTGAAATAAATTACCTGAAGTAGTCTGTCACTGTATTAGCGTCGAATATTTCAACAAAGCTAGATGAGTGCTGGGAAGTAGTATTTTCCGAAGTTGAATGTTGAAAGTTGATCGTTAGGCTTTGATTTCCGAAACATTGCAAGGGATCTGATACTGCACACTAACATTCTGCCTTTTACGAAACACTGTTGACTCGAATTGTTGGAAGCTTTTGAAGCCACCGACAACACAAGGAACTGGACGCTGGATTGGCAAGAGCCACAATTCGTCCTTTGAGAACTGAACTGAACTCGTTTTGGAATGATACGGAAATAGTATGCACCATTGTTTTCGAGGGGAGACTGGGTGAAACAGTTTGGAGACAGCTGAATCGGGGACCAACACTCATTTATTGCTAAATCTCGGCAAATCACATCTTACTTTCCTCGTTCATTCATTCTCCCCCAAGCCTTTCTAGAAGCTCTAGGCTTAAACTTTATTTATCCTCTACCTCTATTGTTCAACTCCTCCTCTACACAAACTTCTTAGTCCCAATGGATGAGTTGACCGTCCCATGAGTCTGACAAAGCTCACTCGGACTGGAGCCCTGCGAAAGGGGTCTCTCCTGATCGTTGTATACTATTCGTTTTATTGAAGAAGAATTTTTCTCTTCCTGTCGTCGTAGCACCAGTGGATCCTCGGAGCCCATCAGTGCAAGAGGCTGGACAAATTGGCTCGCTGCCACTACGTCCTTTGAACCGACCTGAACTAACCTGACCTGACCGGATGTTCTGGGGTCAAAAAGGACTCAACTACTCGAAAAGACTAAAATCTTTGAGCCTGTTCTCTCTAGAACGTCGAAGGATGAGCGTAGATCTGCAGTAACAGTGTCAACCCTTGCCTCATATGTACCTTTTCCGTCTTTGGGACCTTGTTGTTTCCCGGACCAAGATCAACTCGTTGGCCATGGAACGTTGAATTTCACCTTCCGAACGCTTACTTAGCTGTACGCTTCTCTCTCCGTTCTCCAGCTCATTCCAATACAGCCGCCTTTGAGATTTGGTGATACCACTCTTTCAGTTTTGGTTTGTTACTTCTTCCGTTCCTGGAGATACAAATTCTTTAGCATAGAAGCTAAAGACCGCATTGAGGTGTACAAAGCCACCAGGAACATAGAGCAGTCACCCATTGGGCACTTGTTCAATTTTCGGACCAAAAGCATCCTCCGAGGGCACTGTTACACAATTGAGAAAACCAGGAACACACTAGCAATCAGGTAGCACTTCTTTGTATATAGGGTAGTACCAACATGGAACAAGCTACCGCCGCAAGTAGTTAAAATGCCCCACAACGAAGGGTTTCAAACTAGATTTAGACAAGGAATGGTATCTCTCATTTCTATATCTGCCCTGGGGATCAGGGTTCTTTCAGTTTACTGATGAAAGGCACGTGCAGTTGAAGGCTGCACTAAGATAATTGGTAGGCTATCTGGAGGACCCCGGAGGTGAGCTGTCTGTCTCAGATTACGAAAAATGTGAGACACTCAAGAGATATCTTGAAAACGTCTGTAAAATAGACGACGGGCGTGTGGTCCCACGAGAGTGCTTAGACACCCTTGCAATGGGTGATGTGGAAGTCTTTGCTATTAGTCTTTTTAAGGTCCTGGAGAGCTTGAATGTAAAGAACCCTGCTGACAGCGAGGGCTACAATAGGCTGTCATCAGACCACTAGATCCTGTGCTCGCCCCTGCGATACCCGCACTCTACCAGGAGTCCCTAAGGACTGGGAGAGCACCTAGTGATTGGGCAACTGCAACAGTGGTAGCCATTCACAAGGGTGAAGATAGGAAGCTACCGCAGCTAGATTACTGCGTGCAGGTATATGCGCCTTACTTGAAGAAATATATCAATTGCACTTTGAGAGTGCAACGATTAGCCACTTGGATGTTTGCGGGAATGACGGATAACTCATATAATGAGAGGATATAATCTCCAGGAATTTTCGCCATGGAGAGGAGACGCCTGAGAAGCAACATCATTGAAACCTTCAAAATAATTTAGGGGCTGGCTGGGCTAGAGGCGGACAGCCTGTTTACCCGAGCATGGCTCGAGTCAACAAAGGGACATCATTTGAATCTAATGAAGCCCAGGAGCCGACTCAACCTTAGGTACAACTTTTCCACATGTAGAGTGATAGATGAGTGGGACCAACTACCATCTTCACTGATGGACTGTAAGACAGTCGATGAGCTCAAAAGGCAACTAGATGTGGTCTGGATCAGCCTCTTTCCAAAGATTTTGTAGGGCGCCTACTATTGACAGTAGGTGTTCCATGCTGCCTATTTTCAAATAACCTCCCTTTGCAGATACGGACCCGATAAGGGAGGCTGTCTGCACGAAGAAATCGACTGTGGTCAAGCGGTCGACAGGAAGACAAATTTTCGGAAGATCGTGGTTCCGGCTGGACGCAGAATATGAACGCTCGGTTGACGAAGGCATTTACCGTCCTGTGCAATCTGACCTGACCTGACCTGGTGTAGCAGATACTCCACGGTCTCACTTTTCTTTCGATCTTCCAGATATTATTCCCGTTGTGGAAAGTCGGAAGAAGTATTACACTCGCAGGCGAGTCGATCCACNCAGACGAAACCCGCCATTACCAGGACACCCAACAGGCAAAGGCCTGTCTACGTCCTGACCTTAACTTGGCGCGCGGTTCGAATTTTGGATTATAACGTTTCGCAGTAGAATTAGGTCAACAATAAGTGGATGCAACGCTCGAGAGTCCAATTTCCGGTTGGAAAATTAGTGGAAGCGCAATTTATACCGGACCTTCCGCGCTGTAGATCGGAAATCTGCATCTGGGAACCACAACTGAGCGGAACCCGGGTGACAGGACTAACCTCCATCAACGGTGCAGCAAACGAACGCCGAAGACAGTTGAACACTATGCTGTCCACAGGTTTCTGAAATGGGTTTATCCTAACGGCACCAGCTCTAACGGAATATCCGAGGCAAAAATGGTGCCACCGAAAAGGAACTCCCCTTCACAGCTGGCAGTACCAACACCTCGGTATAACTGGACCCCAGATAGTCAGATAAATGGAAGTAATCCCGAGTTACGGACTCTGATGCCTGGGAATGCAAAGCAGTCTTTAACCAAAGCCCCTAGAGTAGATAATGGCGGAATGGAAATTGGTGGGGAAGCCTGAGCGTGGTGACCATCCAGCCACGTCAGTGGCACCCCTAGGCATAAGGATAAAGTCCAAACCTAAGGCACGCATTATCAAATCGTCAACAGAAGGGCTTAGCGTACCGGAAGCCGGAAACAAGCATGGAACTAGCAAGACTACCCAATGTCACCCGCCACCAGGGAAAGGGGAACTTCATGCGCGCATGGACGCTCACGAGCAAAGCTATCGGAACCAACAATTGGCCTGAGAGACTCCCTGCATAGGCTTGAGGCTCATACCAACACAGCCTTGGGAAGAAATCGAAATGTCGTTATTAGAGGCATCCCAGAACCGCTTTGTAGAAAAATGCGCAGTAGCAGGCAAGAGCTTCTCCACCAAACATAATCCGGCTTGCTCAGATCCCCTCAGAGGTAGAAATCAAGCGAGTTTTGCGACTTGGAAAGTGGCAGGGCGATCAACGGGCACCTAGCGCCTTACCACCCAGGCCGACCCTTGTAGAGTTTCATAACCCGAGGCACCGGGACTTGATGCTGGCAGCTTCCGCCAATATGCGGAAGTTGACCGAAGACCAGGTGACCATAGGGCCGGACTACTCCCGCGCCCACAGCACACTGACCCCACCTAGCTGCAGGCAGTAATTTAATAACAAGCTTTTGTCGGTTCAGCTAGCGAGAGTGGGTTACGGACAGGAAAACGACCCCTGCAATCAGGTCTGATCCGAGGGATGAATCTCTAGGGCACGAAGACCACAACATGGTAGAGAACCCACAGGAACAATCCACCGCTAGACCAGAGGTAAAAACTTGGAGGTCATCCGGGAACAACTCCCGGGTGCAACCCTTCAAAAGCAATAGGAGGTAATCGGGCGCAGGCTCTCAGTGTTTATTACACTAACGCCTAATGAACAAGTGGGCCGAGCTCCGGTCTGAGGCTGACCAAATGCACTGCCTCTCCATCACGGAGACTTGGCTGAGGTCTGAATTTTTTATCGCGGGAGTCTGTTCATCAGGATTCTAGGCTTATCGCTGCGATCGTACAGGGGATAGGTTGGGGGTGGTTCTCTACTGCTTATGGCGAATTACTTCCCTCAGACGGTCTTGGATACCCTATGCACGGAGAACGTTTAGGCATCCGGGTGCCTAATGAAGCTCAAAGGAGTAAGAATAACAGTCTTGTGTTTATCATAGCCCAAGCACAAGCATCGACGAAAATAAGTTACTGATGGATTTTCTCCGGCACACAATAACTCGGGCAAGTAGGGTTCTCGTCCTGGGGGATTTTAATGCCCCTGAGATCGAATGGGATTAGGAGTACGCGCCATTGGGAGGCTTTTGGGNGGGGCGCACAAAATCCGTCCTGCCACGCAGCGACGCGCGTCACACCACAAGTGCGCTCGTGACGCCCAAGCCGAATCAACTCCTGATTGGATGACCAAGGCGAATCAATTAGCTGTCGTCCGGTCGATCAACTTGAATGTCAAGGTCACGATCTGATTGTCGCGTCACCACATCTGCTGGCATATGCCCAACTGACCACATTTATTTGCTTGTTGTTTCATGATCAAAAATACACTGACTATCGTTTTCTCAGCAGTGTTCTTCCTCCAATTGTTTGGGTCTAGACAAGAGGCGTATGCATCGATCATATCGTCTTGACATCAAGACATAACATTACTAGAGGTGATATACGAATTGACGCCCACCCAGCACGTCACCGAGTCCATCCGCTGGCGACTGGGTAACTCTTCTGGCAACTTAGACTTTGTGTTTACCAAAAGCATAAATGACATCGGGAACGCTGCTATAGTTGCATCGCTAGGCAGAAGTGACCATGCTAGTATCCGGTGCAAGTACAGCCGTGATCTTCCCTTCTCTTAAGTCAAATTACGCCGACGTTTCGGACGCATGAATACAGCATGTCTCCTGGCTGCCGCTTAGACCGTAGTCTGACCAGAGGCAAACTATGGGGTCGTAGAGTCGTGAGACTTGATCAGGGATAACTCGTTGAGTCTCACCAATAGTTCCGCACCTCTGTGTCCCGTTAAGTCACGTACCACCACACCTTGGTGGTCCAGCCAAATGAAAAAAGCCCTA
>UZAN01051097.1:6912-19415 GCA_900618425.1 Echinostoma caproni | reverse complement strand
TTTGTTATAAGATACATAGTGAGGGCGGTGGTGGCCGATGGGTAAAGGTTGCCACATCATCGAATCCAACCACTAATGTGTGACCTTTTTATTCTGTGTTGTATGAAAGACTTTTGATTGCCGGAATCTCCTTGTTGAAGATTGCATCATGATATATTCAATCAAAGTAATAAAATGAAAGAAAACAAGAGCAAAGATGAGAATGTATATTATATTTTGGAACTAAATAGGGGTTCAGTAACATCGGCAGCAACGCACGATTTAAAGGGTTTCTTTTTAATAGAGATCATGTTGTTGTCAGAGGAAAAACAATATAAACAACGGAGAATCTGAAATGATTATTCCAGCTGATTATGACCAGTAGCAGCAGCTTGAATTGAACCAACTCAATGAAGATGACCTTGAAGGACTAGAAGTAAATAGAACAAAAGCGTACAATTGATTAGTCTGATTGGTAACTGCTAAAGTATAATTTATATTTAATATTGTTCACCTATCTTGATGAGATTAAATGGCATACTCCTGACAGGCTACTCATTTTAACCACTCACTTAAAATCAGATCTTGAACAGTCGTTCAGGTGAGATCCTCGTTTGGACAATAAACACACTTGGAAGCTATAGTTAGGTGAATCTTTAAAGGCTAAATAATTTTCCAAGATTTTATCAAAGTTTACAGTCAGTTGGCTTATGGTTGATGGCAGTTTTTCGCCTAAATTTCCCTATTTTTTTTGTTTTCCACTTCCGGATTGTCACCAACTGGACGATTCTTTTGTTCAAACCTCACTTATATCACTAACTGGCGGAGCGCAAAACCAGCTAACTTTTCAACAAATTATTTGGTACGCTCAACTAGGTAACAGATTACCGAAATGAGTCAAGTGACACCTATGATGGTGACTGTAAATGAGCAACAAAGATAGATCTCAAAGAAGGAATTCGTCGTGTACAGAGCAAATTAAACGCGAACTGAACAGCTACGAAACAGCTGTTTTGACCTGATTGGGTCTCACCACCAATACGAACCCATCAACTGAACGGGATGGAAAGCCGGATCAACCGGTTAAGCTCTATCCATATAGTGATTCGGGATGAGCGTCACTCGAATTAGGGAACATTGTACTCATTTCGAAAATAACTGGTCTGAATGGCAGTTTCTCACTGAAAATGACGAAGGTCAGGGTTGTGTTGTGGAAAATGCTCGTTTCATATAGTCTTAGTTGAATCGACTACCAGATTAAACAGAAGTGAGAAATGCTATACAAACTTCCGCTTATGAGAAACATCACGTGATTTCATTGTTTGACGAACGTTGGTGTATATTGAAGGATTAGAAATGCCAATTACTTATAAAGTCCTAGTTTGAAAGACTTTACCGTGGACGTATTCATAAGATGAGACGACAGGGACTTCCAAGTTTTGAACATTCTGAGGACAAAATAATGTGCTTGGTATTTCAACGGAACATTTTGGATCAACAGCTTGAATGAATGTACCCTGAGGTGAATTTAAGCAAGAACGCGTACAGCGTGAATGGCTGAGATTCTGAAATATTTGATACACTCGAATTAACTTTACCTGAATACAGCGGTATCAAGTTGGCTATTATCGAATGATTCTAGTGTGCGAATGCAGGCCTAGGCTCATTTTTTATGGGCGGTCCAGAGCCTTTTGACAAAATATGTATGGTTGCATGTACGCTGAAAGCAAGCATTGCACATTGCCTGGAATACCCAAAAGATGCTCTTAAGTAGGGCGACATGCCTTAGAGTTATGGACAGAGCCCTGAAGAAGTTGATTGAGTAAAACGAGTCATGCTTATCGAAGGTAAGTGGGTATTATCTTTTTCAAACCGACTGAGAAAACCGAAGCTTTGGAGGCAGCGTCATGGCCAGACAGTTCAGCGCATTGAATTCGATGTCAATCGCAAGCTATCATTGCTTTTCTGCTCTGAGCGTGCTTTGAAGCACCAGTGAACCCTCAGGTTTTGTAACCGCAATCAGAAGTTTTGCATCATCCGAAAACGGTATTGTTTTTGGTCCCAGAAACTGTAGCAGATTGATTTTTAACAAGAGATAACGACGAACAAGCACAGATCCAAATGAAAACTCGCTGCCAGCGTTGATAGGACTCAACTATGTATCAAGAGCTCTAGCTGACGTGATACTTTATTGTAGAAACTCTTCAAACTAATCAAGTAGAATTTCCAGCACAGCATTTTCGGATTCGTACGATGAAATATTTCTGAAAATTCCGTATGCCGTACATTGATTGATCCAACACGATCATCTGCTTTTGTTCATTCTTCCAGGGTAGGAGGTAGATTGGTGGTACAAGATCTGCTTTGTCCATTCCCATAATATACTGCAAAGAATGTATTACTCCATTATAAAATCTGCAAAATTGAATTCAACGAACTACAGGAAAGAGAGTAATGAGTCTGTAGTTGTCACGACAGATGAATTTGCAAACAGATTACTCACTTTCTTCGTAATTGTGCGTGGGTACTGGTGTCGAATATTTATATGAATAGTCTGATTAAAGATGCACTAGAACGAGGTTCCTACTGTTATGCAGCTTTTCTATCCGACATAGCGAAGCAGCGGTGAGAGACAAGTTCAGTGGTAGTTGAGTAGAACAGATAAAAGGAATCCCGCAAAATGAAGACGGTCACAATACGCTAATACCAAAAATACTCATCCCTAATCTCCATGACTAGACAATGTAACATTAGTTGAGTAGTGTTTATAGTAACCATTATTTTTATAGCATCAACACAATAGAACACAATATTCTGTGCAATTTTTCCAATCAAAAATGGGTTCACACCCACTGTAATGGAATTCGAACTCTCTAATTAATTGAAACCATTGAGATTATACGTTAAACACTACCAATGTATCAAGAAGGAGCCCATCATTAAATGAAGCTTTTCTTGGTTCCATGAGAGTAGCAAAATAGTTAGTTCATTTACGTGGTGGATTTCGTCATGTACTAAACAAAGGAAGCGTTAACTGAAAAGCTATGAAGTACTGTGTAGCTTTTCCCACACGATTGGGGTTCCTTGGTAGTTCGAGTCTGTTTACCCAACTGGGAATCGAATCCGTGACCCCACAGTTAGAACGGAAGCATAGTACCCATTTTAATACCGACCAGACTGATCAGATAATTTACCATTTTATCTTTAGACGATATAATAACATAAGTAGTCAGGTTGGAATGTTTCCAAGCTCATCATAACCCTGGAGGCAGGTGCTGAGGCGAGCGAGGTATTATGCCCCCTACAAACTTGGGAAGATTGGTTGGGTTATATCATGTACAGAAAATGAAAACGATCTGATCAACTGCCCCGTAGTCAAGATCCTTTAAACACGGAATGAGTGAGTCAACCTTTCCTTTCGATGCTTCTAAATGTGTTCTAAGCCCATTGAATGTTGGTCTAACAAAAACTCATTAAGAAGCGCTGTCTTGTGGACTTAAGATTTGTATCTCATCATAAAAAGTGAAGTTGATCAAGACGCTGACGCAGTTAAAGTATATTTTTGACGAACTTGCTTGCTTAGAAGCAACGTCGAAAGAAAACGAAGGACGGCTACAAACCCAGTTCACTGATTTGAAACATCAGTCCCGGATAATAAGTTCTCTGTTGAGTAAGGAACACATAGAAGCATTACGATCACTGGAGTCCGATAATCGTTTGGTGATGAACCAACCTGACAAAGGCTATGGGATCGCGGTTAAGGACTGAGAGAAATATACTAAAAAAATTACCCACATTACACGTCCTTGGTCAATACGCATTCTTGATGATTTCTCATTCTTTTTAGCATGCTAGATAACCTTTAATTTTGCATCATATCCTCTAGCCACATGGTTAGGCTATATTCAAACAATAATACGATTATAATTGTGCTAAAGTGCTCCATGATTGTAAGCAAACAAATGGGTTTTAAAAAAGTGCGAATAGAGATAAACCCTATAAGAGATAAGAGAAGTTATATGTTAAAAAGCTGAAGAACACAAGAAATAATACATTTCCTTTTTTAACTTTATTTGAACTAAATTTTCTGAACACTGACGATGTCTGAAGATCACTCATGTTTGAGTTATGAAAAGTCTGGCAGCCTCCGTGGCATTCGAATCCACACATGGACGCCACTTGCACTTTTGTTCCACCCAATCTCTACCAGGTGAGCTCCGAGGTCACAGTCACAATATTGAACTATTCATGTTTGAATCACCCATCCAATTTACAGATCCATATAAGATATAAGCTGACTGTCACGACAGGTTTTCTTCAGAAACCATCGAAATCCTCCGAATGAACTTCTGAGGTGTGATAACGTGTTTCAACAGTGTTGTTCAGATGAGCGATTCCCGTGTGAGAAGATGAGGTCTACTGATAATACACTGTGTGCCGTGCAACAGTGTGGGCGGCGGTTATGCATTGATTTGAATGCCACTGAGACTGGCTACCGAATTTTTCACAATTCAAACACAAAACAAATAATTTGAACACTCCACCAATGTTTAATTTCGACGTCAAAGTAACACATATTCAGACGAGGAACAAACTTTTAGCAAAACTAAGTTCTGGCATATGCCCATAGGCCATGAAGTAAAACACATTCGAGAAGAAACTTCATTTTAGTACATCGCATCAGGCGGATGCGTACATACGACCATAAGGGTCGTACAACTATCTGATTGACCGATTACCGTTTAGTTTAGAAGGATGATAGAAACCAGATAGAATAGCAATCGAATTTTTGAAGGCCAAGGGTATCGAAATGCTATAGAATCGTGGATGTGAGAAGAAAAATAAAGGGTCAAATGAAATAATGGTAGAACGATGGATGAATGTTGAACCAAGAGAGACAGAGACCGAGTAATAATGATACGGAGGATACACAGAATGTCAGGCATAGCATTATGCTCTGATCGGAAAACGACAAGACTGTGTTGGATGAGGCAGGTCACGAATGGATATCCGGACGAGGGTTGACACACCGCTTTACAGTCAGTTCGGTCTCTAGGTTGGAGTAACATTTGGCTAGAATAACTTTTTTTGTTTGCATGGTTTGGGATTAAAAATTTCAATCACCTCAGTTGCGGTTACCAAGTGTCTTCTTATGTGCGCTTCATGAATTATTTTAAAAACATCAAGTTTGTTCACAACCTGTCCGCTATCAACGAGATGTTAAGAGCCATTTTGTAACTGAACTCAACTTTTCCTTTGCTGACAACAGCAGGACGGTATCTAGGAAGACGTTTAGTCAAGCGCCTAATCGTGTAGTCAATATATCGCACACTACAGTACGACTGAAAGAGTAAAAGACGGAGGTTTTCGATTGGAGTCATTGAGGTAATAGTGGTAATGAGAGTATATGGTTGGGCTGCGAGGAAAGTTCTAGAGATCGCTTTAGATGGACCTCCTTTGAAAAGTTCCAGTAGCCCTTCAATGAAGCGAAAATGAATAGTTTCCGCTTGGGAATAGTTGGGGTTTTTAATTGTGCTTGACTTTGATCCTAAAGTAATCGGTCAATCAGAAATCTGTACTTTTCTCATCTTATATACCTAGCCGCCCAATGTGACATGTCAGCAACAATAAATAATTATTATAAATTAATTCACTGTAATGCTTAGCATATTGTATTCATTTGTATGATTAGGAAAGCTTCCACCAAATGTTATTGATCGGATCATACTTTGGAGTCACGTTGTCCAAAGAGTTTTATACTTTTAGTATCATGAAAAAATGAACTATCCCACGTGTACCAGTCACTCAGGTTACAGATTACCAAACAGGAAGCACCACGTTTTCAAAATAATCGCAAAATCCTAAATCTTCTGCGTTTCTACTCATTCATTTAATGTACTGGCGAGTGAATCATAAACCAGAAAAGAGCCTGGTTCGATTTAATGACTGCCACGTGCCAGTCGTGGTGTGCTGTCATTGGTCCACGTGTCACCACTCGTAGTGTCAATTTTCTATTGGCTATAAATGTAAGCGTGTCTTGTGATTGGATGTGTCGTATGCACAAGCTACCGGTAGATGAAACCACCCATCGGCCAACAAAGAGTAATTCGTTAGTACTGGATGTTCCAGTTATACTCTGGTCTGAATACATGGTTGTTATAATTCACTTTTAGTCAAATGAAATGTTGCCGCAGTGTTGGAAACACTTGACAAAAATCCGTACAGAGAGTGAAATTTAATTTTCATTGTCACTGTTTTTAGACTGACTTGAGGTATTGCAAGATGTACGATTTTTTTCATTGTTAATTCCTTGGAACCTTCGGAAGAACATATTAGTTCACTTCTCTGTACTTGAAATCCACATACAACAGTGACAAACATGATAACCACGTAAGGAATCAATTTTTCTGAAAAACAAAAATAGTTATTTTGATAAAACCGCACCAAATGGAACTAAACTGGGCGCTGCAAACGACGAGTTATTGGAGGGGGGATGGTTGCAAGATAAAAGTAGCAAGCACACGAAGATCAGTCATTTGGACGATAAGCTATTCAATCGGAGCATAACACTGTCTGATATTTAGATATTCCATCCCAAATCAACAAGTATAGAACTTGCTGAGTAACTTGAAGGACTCAATAGTTAATGAATGATATACATGGCATTATACGCAGCCTCTGGTAATTGCATCACCATAAAACTTTGGACGTCTAACTAATTCAGCTTTTCGGAGTCAGTTTGTTTGAAAATAGATAATTAAAGTTCATTGGTTACGTTTTAAAACTAATCCGTTATATTTACTTAAGCGAGTTGACGTGCGTGTGAACTTCTTGTCTCTTAAAAGAAATCAATTTTTCGACCAACAAAAGTTCTATCTATAGTGCTTAATTCCAAAATGGTCTGTTCAAAAGCACCACTAAATAGACTTGAGTGACTGTAAATTCACTTTTATTAAAATAAATTATTTTTTACAGGGTTTCGTGGAGGATTTTATTTTGTTCAGTGAAGTTCATCGTGCACCGAACAAATAAAGCATGAAATGAAAAGTTTGGAGGCACTGTGAAGCTTTTCCGACCCAGCTGGGTTTCAATAGTCATACGAATCCATCAACCGAACTGGGGATCGAACTCGGGAGCTCATAGGGAGAACACAAACATACTACCAATTGAACCACCGGGTAACTGATTAGACCGTTTTTCATTTCACCCATACATGAATTATCACCATATGATCTAATAAAATTCTCCACTACACTCAAGTAACAATTATTCAGGATCGGAATGTTTCCAACCGGCTCATAACCTTGGAGCCTAGGACTAAGAATTGTGAGATGTGATGCCAACAAAAGTTGGTAGTACCATATAGAGTTTTTAAACGACTCATTTCAAGCATTCAGACGAAAATTTCATTTTAAATAAGTGAAAGCATCTGTTTTGTTACGTAACATTTCTGTGTAAGAATTAGTCAAGTTCGACGAGTAGGGTATATGTGCGTTTGAGCCAAACAGATGCAAGTGAACGTACTTAGAATAACAAACATTTATTGATTGGGTACGTCTTACTGTTGTCTGACATCAGTGAGCATTTTGTAACTCATCTGGTTAAACCTCAGAGATCAGGATTCTTGGTAAACATATCGATCGGAACCGCCAACGGATTTTCGACCAAAATTTTACTGATGATCGACAATGGTCGAAAATTTCATTCATTTTAGCAGAATGGTGATTGAGCTGAGCCAATTCAGTGCTGTTACATTTTGTTAAAATTTTTGACCGGATCGATAACATAGCGCGACTGTCTTCAATGACAAGGTCACCGTGTCTGATGCGTTTCAACAGAAGCCGACTCGCATACTGAACCCTCGGAAAGATTAATGTTTCTGACACTGTAGAAATTTATTGCATGACTTTTCTCTGTCTAATGAGATGTATTGTTCAAACAGCACACTTGTACCTTTACTTTGATGAGTTGAAAACCCCCGCTTTCAATGGGAATAGAATGGACAAGCAATACCCCACATGAAATTTATGAGTTTAAAGATACACCTGCCGATTAAATAAAGGAACTTGGTCGACCCGCAAAGGAAAATCCCCGGTCAATAGATGTTGCGCGGAATTCAACTTTCACATTTAAACCCATACTCTTATTTGCATTGTACGTATTTTGTAATCTGGAAAGTCAGTAGCAGCTGGAAAAGGCCTGACGATGTTGTTGCACCTATTTTCCTCCAGAAATACATATGTTAACGACCTGAAGGGGCTTCAATTAAGGAACTGAGTTTCTCCATACGCCCTGGCCTGTTCATGCACGCTCTAGCGCCGCCTATGATGTTGAAGAAACCTACGATCATCGTTTGCTTCATCATTCAAAGTAAAATACGGATTACTGATGCCAATATCGCCCTGCGGAAGCCTTATATATGGATACACATGGGAATCATATGGATTACGTAAGAAGTACACAAAGGCGCTCGCATTTATGTGGTGCTATTTTACAAGTTCATCTGCATCCGTGTGTGAAGCATATTGATATTCAGTTTTGAATCTCGGTATTTTATACTCCGTTCATGGCACTATTGAATTCCTAAATATTTATCCAATTTGATTTGAGCTCAGTGACACTTCAAACTAGTAGTTTTATCCGTATTTGCACTAACCTGCGTCAAACATTGGATCCACCATGTTCTTTATATTTTTTTAGCTTCTGGTCAGCTACATTCAACGTACATTGAACACTGAGTATTATTTCATAATCCGTTCTTCAGTACCGATAGAATAAAGACATTTATGTTACAGTCATTGTTGGGATTCAGTGCTAAAACTCACCTTTAAAACCGAGTGCATAGCGGTGCAAATAGGTCTTCTTAGTTTCGCAGTGATCTTACAACTCCTAATGTGTGTGTTTGTGATTCTGAACACGTTACGTCACTTTGCACACAAACCTGACTGAATGTAAGAACACAGGCTCAAACTACCTATGTAGGGTAGGAACAGCCTTCGGCATATTGGGTCACACAGACGCACGAATAAAGATGACCGAACGGTGACTGGTAAAGTAAATACTGCTATCTATCAGCCAGACATAGCACATAAAATGGTTTCT
This sequence comes from Echinostoma caproni, assembly GCA_900618425.1. Classification (NCBI taxonomy): domain Eukaryota; kingdom Metazoa; phylum Platyhelminthes; class Trematoda; order Plagiorchiida; family Echinostomatidae; genus Echinostoma; species Echinostoma caproni. The sequence goes on along the minus strand of UZAN01051097.1, from coordinate 10,334 downwards.
TTGAGACAAAACAAGCACTAAATTTTCAAATTCCCAATAGTTCAGTGGAAGCGCTCCTACCAGTATCGAATGAAATGGCCAATAACACTCGTGGTGAGATCGATTTGCAGCATCTATCCGTAGGATTATTTAGCTAAACCTATTGGGTGTATCGAGAGTTAAACAACACGTCACGGAGTAAAAGTCACGAGATTGTGGTTCATTTGCACTTTACTTCTGCGAGCCAACTCATAAAAGCATTTGCTCACCGAATGATATGCTGACCGGAATCCAATCGATTTGTGTTGACGTTTTGATCGTGAAAGGAATAGAACTTGGGTTTCGGTTTTTGCAAAATAGACTCAACTAACAGTAAAAAGGCGCTTGCTTTGTTTATGCTGGTTGAATTCATTTGTTCTCTGAATCGATCCGGTTTGAATAAAAACCCCAGTAAATTACCTTTTTCTTTCCCATCTTTATTATACTACTCATTAGTAATGTTATGTGCTAACTCCTCTGCATGTATACCCTCATATTTATTTTATCCCAAGTGTCTATTTTCTGGGAACGTACCTACACAGTTAGCAAATTTGATAAAAGTTTAGCAGTTTCATTGTGGTTTGCTCATTCTTAGAGTTCCACAAGCGAAGGGGCATACAAAGTTTTTAAAGTTTGCTCTGTTCAAAACACCCTCGACCGGAGGGGATCGATCCGCAGACCCGATTCAAGCCACCACCGCATCACAAACGCGCACATTTCACGGGCTATGTGCAAGGCTTACTTAGAAGTTCTCTGCTTGTACACGAACAGCTCACTGACTTTGCCTTCTGACGTATACAACCAATTTGATTGTGATTGATGGTGGCCAAGGGATTAGATCACCAAATAGTAACCCTGGGGTCCCGGGTTTCACCGCCGCCAGTCTTCCTCATTTCTGTATTTCCCCAGGCAGCCTTTGTATGGGCGCAACCCCCTTCCTGAATGTTGACTGTACACTTTTACATCCAATAAATAAAAAATGAAGTAAAAGACATTTATTTTATTTGTCCGAGTCTACTATACCTTGCCACTTTCTATCGTTTTTTCCCATTACTCAATTGCACTGAAAGTTGTAGCCAACTCTGAACCGCAACCTAACCCAATTCGATTTTTCTGCTACTTTACTGTTCTGCTCATTTAACTGCCTGGTAGACTTAGTTCCTATCAGTGCTATCACGAACTGTTATTACGGCCCCGTATTTTGGTTGCCCACCCTGGATCTAAATTTCTTCTGTCGTTTTACTGTTATTGCACTATGTTGGAACCACAGTGCATCAGTAAACACCGTTGTTCTATTGGAAAAACATAGAAACTCATTACAAGAACCATCTGGAGACGTGTGCCCAATGCATATGAAGCGTTACCAGCAAGAAAAATACTCGCACATGTGCGACGAAACAGATTGACCATTGTCGTCATACAAGCGTTCATACGCATGCACAAAATAGTGTACAGGACTTGTGATCAGATATCAGGTCAAATGAAGGTTCGGCACTTTTCAAACCACACTGGCACTATTTTGGGCATGTTTTAACACGCATAATCCAAATTTGGCATAATGAAACCATTTACACCAACGAACATTGGTTTACAAAGATTCTATGTATTGAATCTAATTATGAAAAATCGATTAAGAGCATATCTGAAGCGTCATAATGATCGAGTGGAACCTAATACACATGAAGAAAATAAAGCGTGGAAGGTGCTGTAAAATTTTTATTTCGGTGTTTTTATCTAACGGTGCAACCGTGCTTCCCCAATCGTGGAAACATGGCATAATTTCACCAATCTACAAAGGCGGCTGTCGTAGTGATCCTCCCAACTACTACCCAGTGACACTCCCACCGGTTCTATCCAAAGTCATGAAATCCATCGTAGCAGACTTCTTGATAGAACACTTAGAGAAATATGACTTTCTTTCTCCACCTTAGCACAGATTCCCTCAAAAGAGATCATGTACTATCAATCTGCTCCTGGCCAGCGATGAATAGATAAGGGGCATTAAACAGAGGCGATGCAGTTGATGTGGTTTATCTAAACTTCTCCAATCGTTAGATCGGGTAAACCACGAGATACCGCCCCGTAAACTGCAAAATTTTGGTATCAAAGACCTTGCGCTTGATTGGATTGCTGCGTTTCTCCAACAACGGACCATGAGGGTTTGAGTTTCTAATTCACTGTCCTCTCGTATCAACTTTTCCCGCGGAGTCCCCCAGAGTTCCGTGTTTTGCCCTCAACTTTTTCTCTTGTTCGCAAAATACTTACCGAGTGTCCTAGGACCACAAACATTATTGTTTGCAGACGACGTCAAAATCTGAAGGACAGTAACGGAAATAAAGGGTTCGCTGGAACTCCAAGAAACACTGACTGCAGCTCATAAATGGTTTATTGAGAACGACATCCAACTTAACGTCTGTAAATGCAAGGTGATTTCCCCACGGCACCATGGTCGGTCCTTATTTCCTCGGAAAAGAACTACTGCTGCATGCATCAACAGAGGAGGACATGGATGTTATAGTCCACGAAGACCTGAGCTCTTCTGTTAACTGTACCAGGGCGTCATCAACAGCACTCAAAGGTGTCGTTTTACTTAAACATGTTTTTGGTCGTTCTGATCCATCTTTTTTCCCACGTCTGTTGTCAGCATATGTCCGGCCGCATATTGAGTATGCCATCCAAACTTGAAATCCATGGTTACAACGTGATCGTAAGATTTTGGAGCGTCCACAAAGGCTCGCCACAAAGATGGTCACTGGACTCTATTATGATTCATACATGGGAAGACTGCAATCACTGGGTTTATATTCTGCTCAGTACGGTCGGATCTGAAGAGACTTGATTTTAGTGTACCAAATAGTACACAACCCAAACCACTTTTGTCACCCATTTTTGACGTTGTCATCAAACGTTCATCTACGGGGGAATTCATTCAATTTACTACTCCAAAAATTTCGACTGGAATGTCTACGATATTCCTTCACCGTCGCAGTTTGCACTGCCTGGAATTCCTTACCATCTCATATTATTTGTGACACGACAATTGATTCTTTCAAGGTAAAACTTGACGAATCATTAACACATTATATTCCAGCATCCATGAGCACAAATAAATAACACAATCGAATACAGCATAGGGAATTTTATTCATGATTTTTACAATTCAATTTGTGTAAACACCCTATGGGACAATAAAAGCATCTGCTTTTAAATAATGCCCCTAATAAAACCTAAACTTTGACTTTAACTTTGACTCATCTTCAAGCGGTAATTGAATAAATAATGGAGAATAAGATTACCGTCATTCCATGCGTTGTCGGCAAATTCACTCATCATAACAAATATTACGAGCTAGAATTGATCTTTGTCCACCTCAACTATTCGGTTAAACGAATTGATCAAGTGCA
>UZAN01051096.1:2419-18306 GCA_900618425.1 Echinostoma caproni | reverse complement strand
CTGCTGGCCAAGATAGATGCTCTTGGGATAAGTGGTAACATTCACAAGTGGTTAACGGATTTCTTGACCGATCGGACCTTCCAGGTGCGGGTCGAAGAAGCTAACTCACCAGTGGAAGCTACTGCTAGTGTTGTCCCTCAAGGGAGTGTTCTAGGGCCACTCCTCTTCTTGCTCTACCTCAACGATCTTCCTGAACACCTTGGCTCGCCTAGCTACCTATTTGCTGACGCCGTCAGGGTTATAGGATCAAATGGAGAGCGGAACTGTCATGATCTGACCACTGGAGATGAAGGGCTGATAGTGGGGGGTAGTCATAGCGGTCTGTCTCTAGGAACGACTCAGAAAGCTAGGGATTTAGGAATCATAGTGGCTGCGGACTATAAATGGGCGGATCAGTGTGCCGCAGCGGCGCGTCGTGCCCGCAGAGAGCTTTTTAGATTGAGGTTGGCACTATCATGTAGGCAACCGGAGGTATTCGTACCCCTGTATAAAGCCGTTGTTCGACCGCATTTAGAGTATTGTATACAAGCCTGGGCTCCCTTCTTCAAAAAGGACGCCGACTGTCTCGAAAGGGTCCAAAGATTAGCCACGAGTATGATCAAAAGACAACGAAACAAGTCATATAAGCAGAGACTGCAGGATCTTGGGCTATTCTCCTTAGTAAGAAGAAGCCTACGAGGTGACTCGATTGAGACATTCAAAATTATGAATGGGATGAATCAAGCGGCGTTCTTCGAGAGAATGCAAAGCAATTCTAGGGGCATATGTACAAGCTGAAGAAATTGCGTACGAGACTAGCGGTGCATTCGAACTTCTTCAGCAATAGGGTAGTCAACGCGTGGAATAAGTTGCCACAGGAGCTGGTAGAGCTAGGGAGCGTATATGCTTTCAAGAAGGAGCCCGATAAGCGCTGATTGACTTTATTTTCCGAAGTAGACGCATAGGTTGAGGCCTGGAAACAGGGGTGGGTTTTTCGTTTACTAACCACCCCCATCCGGGGAACGCTTCAAACCGTGAGGCCTCTCGCCTGAACAAGGGGAAAGATTTTTTACCTTCTCTTCCCTTGCACAGACGGAGACAACTGAGACGTGAATAAAACGTGTAGAACTGCAAAATGCAACACTCGCAAAAGGTAGGGGCCGGAACGTGGCTTACTACCGGAGGAAATCTGGACGCTCGATTGGCCGTGGCCATCTGTCCTGTGCAAACTGACTGACTGACTGACTGACTGACAAATCGGCGACCGCAGTGCTTGGGATGTCAGCCCCCGGAGAAAAACAGGGAAACAGTAAGACCATCCAGTCTCACACGACATCAGAGAAAGGGGCAACTGATGCGCGCATGGACGCTCACGAGGAGGCCGTCGCAAAGTTATCGGAACTAACCACGAGCCTAAGGGACTACCCGCATCGGTTGGAGACTCAAACTAACACAGCCCTGGGAAGAAACGGAAATGCTGTTATCAGAGGCATCCTATAGCCGTTTCCTCGAGAAACGCGCAGCCGCAGGTCACTGTTTCTACACCAGGTAAGAAACGCAATCCGGCTAGCTCAGATCCCCTCAGAGGTGTAAATCAAGCGAGTGCTGCGACTTGGGAAGTGGCAGGGCGATCAATGGGCACTTAGCACCCTACTACCCAGGCCGACCATTGTAGAGCTTCAAAACCCGAGGCACGGGTGCGCTAATATTTGTAGCGGACCACGTTCCTCAGACAGCCTTGGACACTGTGCATGGAGAACATTCAGGCTGCCGGGTGTGTAATCAAGCTCACAGGAGTACGATTAGCAGTCTTGTGTGTTTATCGTAGCCCAGGCACAGGCATCGACGAAAGTGCGTTACTGATTTATTTTCTCCGGCATACATCAACTCCGGCGAGTAGGGTTCTCGTCCTGAGGGATTTCAATGCACCTGAGATCAAATGGGAGATAGAGTGTGCGCCAGTGGGCAGCTTTGTGGATGATCCATTGGTGGTGATGCACAAATTAGCGCTCACCTTGCAAGTCACCAATCCCACCTGATGGCGCCTGGTTTACTCTCCCAGCACCTTAGATCTTGTGTGTACCAAAAACAGGAATGACATCGAGAACACTGCCATAGATGCACCGCTAGGTAAAAGTGACCAGGCTAGTATCCGGTGCCACTATGACTATGCTATTCCCCCTCTCAGGTGAAACTGTGTTGACGTTATGGATGCAACAATACTGAATGTCTCCTGGCTGCCGCTCAGAGCATGGTCTGGTCAGAGGCAAACCATGGGGTCGTATAGTCGGACTTGATCAGGGATAACCTGCTCATTCTCACCAACAGATTCGCACCCCTGTGACACTTTGGATCAAGGAACACCGCATCATTTTATGTTGTTCAATATACAGTACACTTTGAGATTCTCAAAGCTCGAGAAGTGGAACGGATCCACTTCGGTGAATCCCTGTAAAAAAGCACGTCACCAATTCAACTTCGACCCCTCCTACTCGTCACTGAACTTTACCTGTCCCGGTATTACCTGTGTCCTGTTTGGCTTCATCCACCCGCAGTTATAGTAAACGTCTTCAGCTCAAAAACTTTAGATCTGGAAAGGGACAACCCATGGTGAATGCCTTCTCAGAGTACAACACCCAAATTACCCACCTCGACAAGAATTTCCACCCATAGGCACTAATCGCCTCTTCTCTATCTATGATACATACTGGGGCGGCAGTTGTGTTTCATCTTATATTGTCAAATATGCAGTGCACTTCGAGATTCTCAAAGCTCAAGAAGGTGATTCGACCCCATTTCGGTGAATCCTTCTAACAAAGGATGTCACCTATTTAACAGCGGCCTCCACTACGCATCACTGGACTCTATCTGACCCCATATTGCCTCTGTCCTGCAAGGATGAATCTACCCTCATTTATATTACACTTCTTCATTTCAAAAATGCGCGAAGTGGATTTGACTGTAGCACCAATTACCCACCTAGATTAGAATTCTCAGTTGTCTCTTTCTACCACTTCCCTTGCCCTCTCCAGTCAAATATCATCCCAAACTGCTCGGTTTCTCTTTCTTGTTACAGATTTGGTTGGCTTGGGCCTGTCGAAGGCTTGGGATCTACATCTGAAATGGACAATTTGGCTCTGGTAATGGTTGTTGGGCGCGGCTATATCCCCGCTTTGACTACATGCGTCCGCATTCCGGACGAGGTTGAGAAACGCACCCTCTGCCTCGCCTAAATGGTGTTTTAAGGTTAGGTGCCTAGCGTGTAGTCAGTCCCACATCAAAGCGACCAACGCCTAAATAAGCTAAATAAGCTAAATAATCTATTACTGATCGAAGCCCCTGAAGCCACCGCAAGTATCCTCACAGAAGTCAACTGTGTCACTCTGTGCTGAAAACATGTACTCTGATAGATGTTTTAATGTGTTGTTTCAACCGATTCGTTTCTGTGCCTTTTTCCATCCCTGCTGCGCGAGACTTTGATAGAAGAAACTTCGGAAAAAAACATCTGTGTAAAGTCAGCGTTCGGCCTTGGGAAGCCCGCTATTGGCTCTGCTGGCTCTACTTGGCCTCTAAAGGTGGTTCTAGAATCGGAAGGTGAGACATCCTACGTGTTCAGACTCTGTTCAGAGGGAACAACTAAGGCACTCTCCGAACTACACGAGCGTCACTCAAATAGGGAAGCAAATTTGGTTATTCGGGATTTTCGTGTGCAGAAGAGGCGCCCTTACTTCCGGTGGAGACCCCTGTTGATTGCGTCTCTAACACCGACTCCAGCGTAAGGCATTTGGGGGCAGAGAGGAGGTCTGTAGTAAACCAAAGAGGATCCGATACAATACTGACGAATATCATGGGCCTTTTGAGCAAGAGGGATGAGTTGGAAATCAGGGTGCAGAATCATAGTCCAACTGTGGTGGCGCTCACTGAAACCTGGTTGAACGCTAACATTATGGACTCGGAGGTCGCTCTCCCTTGGTATACCATGTTTTAATGCGACAGAAACCCTGGACGGATTGGTGGAGTTGTAGCACTGTTCGTCCAATCTGGCGTCCCTGCGGTGCAACTAGAAACATATGCGGACCCACAATGTTTCGGAGAACTGGTCTGGTGTCGCGCCAAGTTAACATCAGAGGATATGTGAACATAGGGGTATTATATCAAACCCCAGCGGCAGCCGTCATCGAACTCCTGACAACCCTGCGTAGATGGTCGGGTGATAGTCGATGCCTTATTCTCGGAGACTTCAACGCTCCTAACTGGGTTGCAAGACTGACCAGACCCGGCGCCGGGCGCAGGGCGGGTGGGGATCGATTCTAGATCTGGCGATATCGCCGAGGAGTTCTGAAGTAGAACAGATCGGGCAACACTCTCCGCTAAGATGCAGTGACCATATGGTATTGGCTATTCGTTGGCGGACTGCTACCCACGCACCCCTGGGATTACATAGAGGTCAAAATAATAATAATAGATTATTTCTCGGTTTACATCGCGAAGCGTGCAGATTGCGCACGATCGAGTGGGTAAAGTTACAGTGATAATATGTTCAAATAAAGCAGGATGAATGGTCGGAATAGGGTGTGGTAGTTATAAAAGTAGTTTGGTTACAGAGGGGCCGATTGCGAGATACCGTTGTTTGAATGGATCATTGGTCGATGTAGCGCAACGAGTGTTTGACTTGAAGGTCATTATACACGAACGTGGTATACATTTCCGTGTTTTGAGTCATATGTGTAGATATGCGAAAATCATGTTCATGGCGGGAAGATAATTCATCCTGCATGTATGGTGCACACAGTTTGACGCTGCACGAGCGGCCGCCATGGCCCCGCCGTGGCTCCCACCGATCCCTTTTGAGGTGAATAACGTAGAGTTGATGTGGGACCGCATTCGGTACGGTATCCTCCACCTTACTGATCCGTTTGCCCCAGCAACTTGCAGTGGACCGCGAACACTTGGGCCATCATGGTTTGATCCTGAACTTCGATGATTACTCCGGCGCCCAAATCGATCTTGGCAAGCTTTTCGGGCCACCGTTGCAGGCTACAACTTCTGTCGGAGAATACAGAACGAGTGCACGGAGTTGAAACGATCCGAGTGGAGGTCCTTCGAGGAGAAGCTGGCAGCTGACTCCGTGGAGGCTCCTAAACGACTCTACGCTTACCTAAATCGGCGAACGAGAGCTGGAGCTGGTATCGATGGAGTTGACAGGGTTGATACCGACGAAGGCAAGGCGGAAACACTGACCACATAGTAGCGCTCAGTGTACACGATAGATGCTGGCTCCTTACCAGCAACAGCCAGAACCACGTCCATGTTCACCTTCGACGAGTTTGCAGAAGGAGGTTACAAGAGTGCTCCAGTCAACCAAGACAAGTCCGTCTCCAGGCTCGGATGGTATTCATCCCCTCATGCTCAATGAACTGGCTGTACAGCTCTCCCCTCAATTACGTGGCTTTTCAACCCGTCAATGCGCTCGGGAATACTGCCCCAAGAGTGGATGAAAGCGGTTGTGGTCCCGATTTACAATGGCGGAACGAAAGCTGCACCATGTAACTACCGCCTTTTGAGCCTCACATAGGTTGTCGGCAAGACGATGGAACGGTTGATGCTGTCACGACTCACGGAGCACCTTGAGCAGCACCAATGGATGTGTAAGGATTCCGCCAGAAGAGTTCTTGCATGACCGATTTGCTGCTTTCTCGAGAGCGTCGGTTTAGAGGCAAGGACGAGGGATATGGTACGGATGTTATCTACGTTGACTTCAGCGAAGTGTTCGACGAAGTACCTCGTGACAGGTTGCGTACTAAACTCAGGGCTCTGAGGGTCACAGGGTCCGCACATCACTGGCTGGAGGATTTCCTGAAAGCCAGATCCCTCTCATTGAGAGTTTCATAGGCCCAATCTGCGTGGTACACAGTCACCAGTGGTGTCCCACAAAGCTTCTTTCTTGGTCCACTGCTATCCCAGATCTTTGCGAACGACAAACCATCAACGTTGAGTAGCCCGTGCCTAATCTGTACAGACGACCTCAAGCTTTGGCGAATAATTCGGACAGAGGCGGACCAGCTGTCTCTTCAGGATGACCTGAACGCTCTGATGAACTGGTCGAGTGTATGGGGGCTACCGGCGAATATCTCTGAGTGCGCCCACCTGAGGATAGGAGGACAAGGTCTCACCACCGGCTACCTACTTGGACGTACCGTACTCCGGCAGTCAACTGAGGACCGAGATTTGGGCCTTTTCGTCACCAGCAACCTGGAAACTCGTTCAAAGANGACAGACAACGTGTGTCTATATGTGGAGTATGTTGGGTTCTATCCGCCGTTTGTTTTGTCCGTTAACCCTGTCGGCCTTCAAATTGCTGTATACCTCTCACTGACACCCTATATTGGGATATGGCGATCCAGTAGTCTTTCCTGGTACGGTTTCTGAGGTTACCTAACTGGAGAGAGTTCAGAGGGCTGCTACACACCTCGTCGAGGAACTACGTGGGATCAGTTACGAGGGCCGACTGAGTGCATCGGGACTGTTTCCCATGTTCTACATACGACTGAGAGGAGACCTGATGTAAACCAGGCGCATCATCCAGGGTGACTTCGGCCCAGAATTACAGTTGGGACCCCCCGCTCCTGAGGAACAACAACCGCATCAGGGGGCACGCAATGGCGCTCCGCAAGATGCAGTCAAACGGTCTGCCTTTCATCTATCGTCTGTTGAGGAGAATGACAAATCTCTGGGAAGCACTTCCAGAGGACGTGGTGGAAAAGCCAAACGACAGCATCTTCAGGCGAAAACTCGACAGAGCAATGAAAGAGCACTGGTATGGTATCAACACCTAATCTTCCCAGTGGAGCACAGTGAGATGGGGCTAATAAGGGACCTGACACTGCCCTTAAAAATTGAAGATTGAAGATTCCCGTTTATTGTTCCGCCACCATTCCTTCTTTTTTATTCTTTGATCGCTACACGTTCAAGCAACTCGCCTTTTATATGGTATAAAGATTCGTATTTTGTTCAAATTTCTATTGACTTGCTTTATTGGAGCACTCTGCTATCCCCAACATTTCCCTCAGTGATCTTGTCCGCTTTGTGTTCCATTTATATTGCTGCGTTCAACCCAGCTAAGCTTTTTTCTTTACTCCCTACCTTCTATGCACCAGTGCACCGTGACTATCAATTCTTTTCCTGTGCTCGTCTCGTACATATGAATGTGTTGTACATATCATTATGCTAGTGCATTGCTCCCGGGGCTTCGTAAAATATACAGCTTTTAATATTATTATCTTGGTGGTGCAGCCGAATGATAAAATGCCTTGGTTAGAAAGTGTAGCGCGTGGAAGAAGCTCTGTGCCACAGGTAGACATCCAGTGCTTGTAGGAGCGGAAGTCTTTCAACGCCATCCTCCTGGATGCCAAAAGAGGTTTTGAGCTTTATCTGGTCAATAAAGCAGAGCTCGCCCAAAGCCTACTATGGGTACGTCGAGTCTAAATAGGGATATGCTGAAGAATCAGGGACAGGTTAAAGTAGAACTGAACGAAGGAGTCGTTCGTCACATTTATTTAGTTCCATTTAGTTCCTAAGATTATGGTATACTGCGTTCCCAGGTTTATTGATGATTTTTAGCGGGCGCCACGCACCAGGTAAACTGTGGCGGGTACTTGCTTTAGCATGCTATGCTTGTAGACGACACCAGTTAGGGTAGAAGTTTCTTCTACACTATCTTACCGAGTAGGAATGGTGAGAGCTAGAGATCTTTCGTGGGAGCCATGACAGCTATGTGCCTAGCCTATGCACGATGCAAGACTATAGTAGTTGATCGTAGCTTGGCTCAGTATAGAGTGTTTTCAGAATATTTTCCTCTCTCTAATGTGGTATTTTGTGTTTTCCATCTGGTTGTGAATATGAAGAAAACATGTAAACAACCATCTCTTATGCCAACGTTCAGCAGTGCATCTTTCAATGGATGTGGAACGTGGTGTAGTGTGTTAGTGACTGATCGTTCAGTAGAACGCCGTAGCACAAAATAGGTGTTTATTTTCGCCGAACGTAGTTATCATACCGAGAGCAGTGGGCAGGGTATGCCTTGAGGACTAGGTGGACTTCAGGAAGGCTAACTACCACCTGAGTGGAGACGGAAAATAGGCACCTCAAGACAAGCTTATCTTCTCCATCTTCATTAGTTGATGCATTTCAGAAAGTGCTACAACGAGTACGGTCACTAGATGTGACGCGTGGAATTCGCCTTGCTAAAGATTCTATGAGGGGGTATCTGACCACCAGCGGGATGCAATCGTTTAAACCGTTTCTCATACGAGTAACATCATTTGCGCGAAATATATTATTATTGGAAGTCATATAAGAATGAGCGAATAGCTCACCAGAGAGGGTTCTTCATGATAGCGCGTAGTAAGGGCAAGGATCATAGAGTAGTTACCGCAGGGGAAACGAAGTGTATTTTTATGCGTGATGGTTTTTTCTGTTTGCATATAGCCAGGATATGTGATGTGATTAATTGGGATATTCACAGTCATATTCCAGATATGTTGATTATTAAGCGCAGCGAAAGGCGTTCAGATCAGAACTGGGCTATGGTAATAGCGGCCTCAAGAAATGTCATGGGTAAGGCAGCAAAGTTAGCTCCCTCTTCCCTCCTTAACTTGGTTTTACCCCAGACTGTCGAATTTCGCCTTCCTGTTCCAGACCCGGTTGGTTTGGGCCTGATGAAGGCATGGGGTCTGCACCCGCAGTGGATAATTTGGCATTGGCAATGGTTGTTGGGCGCGATTTTATCCACCACTTTGACTACATGCGTTTGCATCTCGGACCATATTGAGGAACGGACCCCCTACCTCAGCTATCTAGGACCTGGAGGGTAGCGGCGGTATCCACACCGCTGCATAAGCCGCTCCGTGAGGTAAACCCCAAGGCCAGTCAGTGTGCAATCCTCAATAAGCCACACCGAGCGTCTAAGCCTGGAGTCGGTTGAAATATCATATCTTAAGGTAAAAAGGATAGTTTAAACTTTGGGCTCCAAGAGCAAGTGAGTGGACTCCTTGCAGTACGCAGCCCCACAGGGGCACTTCGAAGTAACCTTTTCATACATAACAATGAGGAGCCGGATAAAAGAGAATCAAAAGCCCGTAGGGAACTGGACAGGAGCAGAGTCTGCGACATACTTAGGCTAACCGGGGCTCCGCCAAACACCACCCCCGAAGGCACCGCTGGCGCCCGTCAGACCCATAATAGTAAAGTTTAATAAACCACTGGATAGGGATCTGCTACTATCCCGAGAAGACCTAGTGTGGAGCGCCACTAAAGGGCGAATAAAATCGTCCCCGATGAACCGCAAGTGCGGGTACCAAATAGAAGACCGCATACTTACTTACAAGGGCTCAGCCAAAGGAACTGCCAAAGGTACCACGGGTCTTAGCAAACGCAAATGTGGTAATAATTGAGGACATCTTGTAGGACCTCACATTATGGATGGATTCTTAAATGGGATCAGACAAAACGGATGCAGAAGAGCCTATTCTATCACAGTGATCCGTTTAGTCCCGGACACTGAGAACGATGGAGGAGCTTAAACATATAATTCTGGTGAAGGGCAAAAGTACTCCAACTACTACAATTCTGAAGGTGGAAGAAAACTATCATCACCGGATTTTGCTATGCGAGCAGCAGAATGAAAAACATATTGAACAAATTTCAAGAAATAATTATGCATTCTTTTATAATATTTGTTTTCCCTTTCTTTCGCATTTCTATCTACGATGTATTTATCGAGATCGTTCAGCGCGCAAACAGCCAGTTGGGAAAAAACTAAGAAGACTTTTGCATGAGCCTACATCGGAGGATATTGTTGTACGTTATCAAGACAATTTTCAAAGTTGGAATATGATTATCTGTTTAAGGAACCCGAGTCGAAAAGTACTGTGTATTTTAGACGAGTCAAGCGTTGGCCCAGTGTCATCATCGCTTGAATTTTTAATTCAGAATTTCCCACATGGCGCATCGCTCCACAACTGATTTCCTTGTGATGATTCTCTACCAAGACTTAAGCAGCATCTCATACGAAACTTATCTTCCCCTGTGCCGGCCCAAAACTCACAACCGATGAGGTTCGTTTGTCGATCGATCGGATCGTTTAGCCGCAACAAGGGAACTGATGCTTGCCCAGCTTACCCGAGCAAGAAAGCACACCTTGATAACAGTCGTGAGTCTTAAGCAAACCCAGTAGACTTTAACTGTGCAGCAGGAATGTCATCAGGCTCCGGATGGATTGGACGTGACAAAAAGAGCATTACAAAACTTATAAGGCGGTAATCAGACAGTCTCGTGTTGTGGTGAGGAATTCTAAGTGCCGCAAATCGTGGAATGTAATCCAATCGAATCACATAAATGGTCAGAGAGAACTAACTTGTTCAAGTCAACGGGTGAGAGGGACAAGACGATGTGAAACAATGGAGCAATCGCACTGTAGTATTGGAAACAAATGGGCAGAACTAGCCACAGTGGCTGCAAAAACGATGGCCGACGTATTTGTCCCGTCTGAAGTGTTACACTAAGGCGGACCACGTACCCAAACCAGTCTTAAGCCGGTTCGCAACCCACAGGCAGGATAAAAAGGGAAACATTAGGGGATAGAGTAGCTGTCCTCGTCAGACAGGGTTTCCTATACCATGAAGGAACAACAGCACAGTGCACTCGGAACATGCAGCTGTACTCAATATCACTGGTTCTACTCAAGGAGGTTCTACATAGCAGGAGTCTACAGGAGCTTCGAATTAATACCCGAAGGAGGTCCAGACACTTCTGGGTGCCCTCAATAAAATATACAAACACTCACAAGACGTTTCTACAGTGGAAGATTTCAAATTACCAAAAATAGACTGGGATATTGAGCGGGCGCCGATAGGAACACCGGAGAGCGCATTCCATGCAACGTTCTCGGGAGTGCACTAGGTACAGAGAGGGCGATAGGCCGTCCCTTCTGGACCTGCTAATTACTACGAGGGAGAGGGACTTACTTGGTATCATCCTCTTTCCAACGCTAGGAAAAAGTGACCACGTAGTTATCACTACAGAACTCCGTCTAATGCATCGTAAAAGTAATATTAGTATGTCCAGGAGCTACTAAGCGATTGAGGCAACGAAGATTAAAACTCCAGCTTTGGAGCTGGAGTGGTTTTCTAACCTGGGAAACGCAACGATAGACCAGCAGTGGAGCTTTATCAAGAGAAATATCTTACTCTTGCAAGATGAATTTGCTCTTCTGAAACCCAGGGCAGCGAGGAACCGCCCATCCATCCACCCATCCTTAGTTAAACACAGCCGACGTTCTAGGTGGCCTACTCTGCCACCTGTACAACAGAACTCTAGAGCACGACAGGATAACACAGGATTTGAAAACGGTAACTGTGATCGCCACACACAAGAGAGGACCGAGATAATTGGGGGACAATTATCGTCTATTAGGTCTCATGAGAATCTTATGCAAAGCACTTGAGCTAATCATTAGAATCTATTTAGGCGAATACCTTACTCATCACCCCCTGCTGACTGCGGCACAGCACGGTTTCCTAAAGGGAAAATCGTGTCTCAGCAATCTGTTGCACTTCTTAAATGAAGTCACAGCCGGACTAGACGAGGGGAAAGAGTTAAAAATATGCTATCTGGACTTTAGCAGAGCAGTTGACTTAGTGTGTCATCGCTGACGTTTGGCCATAGTTGATGCCCTAGGGATAAGGGGAAACATCCCTATATGGTTGACAGCGTTTCTCTCTGACAGGAGCTTTCAGGTTCGAGTCGGAAAAGCTTAATACGCATTCAACTTCAAGCTGGATCTGTGGAACATGACACATTTTGGTACATACCTTTATAAATATTTTCACCCACTACGCCGTACTCGTAGGCTCTCTGATTTCGTCTTCATTTGACTCATTTGGCCCAATTCCGTGACACATGCTAACCAGGTAGCAGTGTTTACTTTCTCAACCAAATTTCTATCAGTACACGAAAGCAGCTTCAAGGCTAGATCTGTGGAACATGATACATTTTGGTAAATACCTTTATAAGTGTTGTGACCCATTATTCCTCACTTGATATCCCTCCAATTCCGTCATGAATTGGTATCTTCATTTCTATATTAGTTCGGGTTTAGGAACCCCGTTTGAGAATTACCACTCAAGTGGTGTCCGTGCTACTTGGACTAAAATGTCCTTCGTAAAACCTTGTTTTTTATTCTTAACTTCTTTTCTTTTGACCACCTGATCCTATTCGGCTTAGTTTCTTGGCTGCTGGTTGAATTTAGATGTACTTCGTGAAAATCATTCCTCCGTAAACTGATTTCTCTTTCATCTCAAGAAAACGTTTCTGTTTCTGTCTTTATTGCATGATTTCTTTAGTAGCAATTGATTGTGGCTGCCTAATTGGTTCAGGTTTTTTGACTGTCCTAAACTTCTAGCATTAGGTGTAGCAAAACATGCATGCTTTATCCCTCCTCTCATCAGCTAGAAACCTACCTAGACTGCTTCTTATTTCCGACTTCTTTTCCAGATATCTGCCCCCGTCAGAATAGCGGCGACTTTAGTCGGATCTGAGCGATATGCAACTGTGAAGAAAACCGAAGTATGACCGAAAACTTAAAGCAGGATCCTATGGACTCTCTTATTAACTGGACCGTTTCGCCGAACAAACTCAGTGACCCCATGCCCCGTGTTTTCGATCGGTGATAGAAGATCTGGCTGGGTCGGAAACTACTTTTCCTAGTCTTGATCCGATTACCCTCGCCCAAACAATCATACTTGCATGACTTTATTTATATGTATTTTTCTAACATAAATCTCCAAGCACATATTTACACAAAAAACTCCATCCGTTCAGGTTTTGTCTCTGTCGACCTCCACAAGATGAACTTTTGACACCTTTTATCGTGTCCGATACTGGCTATTTTCATTTTTTTTTCCTAGATCGAACTCAATCCTAAATAATACAATTAATTGACATGTATACACATTTTCATTTATTCCAATTCCTCCTCTGTCAATTTTCTTCTCCATACATACTTATCAACAGGAGTACAAAGTGTCACAGGTATGCTATCTTGCTCACCTCCTTTATCAATCCCCGAATAAACTAAATGTTCAATTTCCCCTTTTTGTGGTTCTGTTTGTTTTTCGCGCGCAAACGTGCTTGGGTTCCGTTGTTTTCGTGACCCCACTAAACTCTGTCGATCAAAATGTTTTACCATTTGTTGTACAAAATGATCGTGCACCCCAGCATGCCTCACGACTTTTGTCGTGAAATATATTATTGTTAGTATTATTATCAGTGGAAACAATTGCTAGTGGAGTGCCACAGTCCTAGGCTCACTCTTGTTCTTGCTCTAAATAAATGGTCTTCCAGAGCGGGAGAGCAGAACTAGCAAGGGATATAGGTGAAGTGCTCAAGTGGTCAAGTACATGGAATTTGCACCTCAACATAGGAAAGAGCCATGTCTTGACCACTCGAGACGAGGGGCTGGTCGTGGGGGGTAGTTGCGGCGGTCTTTCACTTGGAAAGACGCAGAAGGCTAAAGAATCAGGAATCATGGTTACAGAGAACTACAAATAGGCAGAACGGTGTGCCTCAGCGGCGCACCGAACCCGTAGAGAGCTTTTTGGAGGGAGGTCGGCGCTAACATGTAAGAAACCGGAGGTATTCGAACCCTTATACTAGGCGATTGTTCCACCGCATCTACAGTATTCTATACAAGAATGAGCTTCCTTCTTCAAAAGGTACGCCGCTTGTCCAACGATGCAACGGTCCAATGATTAGCCACAAGGAGGATAAAAATTTAGTGAGAAAATCAATGAAGGCATATACTGTGAGAACCTGGAATCTTCTCCTTGGAAAGCAGACTCTGAGGTGACCTGATAGAGACATTCAAAATTATTAAGCTTTCGGAATGGCCAAAACATGTTTCTGTGGAGCTCTGAAGTGTCAGAAATTCGTGTCAAATGGTAATTAGTGTGAATGCTGCGGTTACTGGTACCACCCAGTGTGTGCCCGCATAGACCGTGGCGCCTATGAAGCCTACTTGGGCAACGATGCCTAGCAGTGTCTCCGTTACACATGCTCAGCACTGGCGGAGGGAGGCGGTCGAAAATCTAATGTGAATGTAGATAATACCGGAGTGAAAATACAGAACTCACTGGATTCGCAGTGAGATCTGAGGACAATCGTGATAAAGCTAGACGGAAAAGTTACCACTCTAGAGAGGAAGCTGTTGCTTCTCAAAAAAGGACTGCATTGCAATGGACCGAAACAGAAACATCCTCATCTATAACAATGAGGAGCCGATTAAACAGAATGCGAAGGCCTAGGAAAACACATAACAAAGAAAAGTCTGGGACCTTTTTAGATTTGCTGGGTTACCGTCACATGCACTCGTTAGGAGGGTGCAGAGGATCGGCCGTTGGAGCGACCCTGTAGGCAGCCTGCAGTTGGTACCTGCAGTTCCGAAACATGTAAAGAAGCTGCGAACCCAGACGGGATCACGCGGATCTCAAATGCAGTCAAAAGGTAGAGCACAACCGACGGTTCAGAGGGCAAAGCCCCCATTGGTAATAACAAAAGGAGTCAAATCCCACTTCCGATGGTGCCAATAAAGGCAGTGAATGCTGTGGGACAACAGCTCAGCGTAATACCTAACGCAGAAAACCATACGCAGGTAGTGCCTAGGGTAAAACCGAAGAAGTAGAAAACACTACCGACTCCCCAACTGAAGTCCTGGATCAGACACTGAGGCCGATCGCGACCTCCAGGTCTACTCACACTCCAGAGTCTAGAATGGCCGGAATAATGGCCCAAAGACACAGCCCGGAGAAAGAGATGTATGATAGATGTTCAGTGGTCACCGAAACTGGAGATCAGGGCGGCTTGGTAATAAATTATACGGTTATCGATATAACGTCTAGCCCCACAAGCGTAAAGTCCCTCGAAAGAAGGGTACTTGCTCCATGCAGGACGTAGAGCAGACTATTACTTCAAGAAACTTAGTTGACCCTCAGGTGTTGCGCTCGAGGGCACTGATATGTTGAGAGAGAAACACTCACAAACACCGGCTTTCCAGTCACAAAGCCTAAAGCGTGGCAAACAAATGTGTGCAGCTTTGGAAACAAATGGGGAGAGCTAGAGATTACGAACCAAGACTGCGTTATCGTGGTCCTTAGTGAAACATGGTTATCCAAAACCGTATCAGTCGAACGTCAACCCCCTTCAAATTTCACCCACTACGTAACTGATAGGGAGGGTGGGCGAGGTGGCGGTGTCTTACTGCTTGTTCGTCGGCAATATATCCAGTGGGAAATACCTGAGCTAACACTCTGTACACCAACAATGCAAGCTACCGGTTGCATCGTAAGAAACATAGGCCAACACTTCTGCATAGTAGCTGTCTACTGATCTACAAACTCTATACCGGAGGATGATCGAGCGCTAGTAGACCTCATGGCCACAGTCGGTAGGGGAAATCACTCGGCGATTATAGTAGGGATTTTAATCTCCCCGGAATAGAATGGCAGGATGAGGGAGAGAGGCAAGCAGAACATGAATTCATGAACTGCAGCACCGTTGTACCAGCACGTGAGAGAACCAACGTGTATCCGGCTAGGGCAGAGACGGTCTACCTTATATCTAGTTCTCACGCGGCACGAGAGCAAGATCAGCGATCTAAGATGGGAGGTTCCTTTCGGTAACAGCAATCACGATGTACTATTTCTAGGAACAATAATTGCAAAGAAAAAACCACCGCGCAGAATGTGTGGCAATTTTGGGCCAATGAATGTGGAGGATTTGAGGCGAGGTGCTCAAGCCAGAGCATGTTTCCTGCAGGGAACAGATGTGTCTGTTGATCAGCGATCAAAGATAAT
>UZAN01051094.1:1747-15754 GCA_900618425.1 Echinostoma caproni | reverse complement strand
AACCCAGGAATATATAATTTCGTGTTGCTGGCACATTTTTGGCCCATGTATGTAGTTTTTCGGCTTCAACGCTTACTTTACTGTGATACCAACAAAAACACTAATGTGTTTATCGACGACCAGTTCGAAAGTCATGACTCTCTGTCTTATGTTTCATTTTATGTTGTATTCCGAGAGGAACTGTAGGCTAGAGGTCAAATCGATCAAAAAATGGAGAATCAATCTAGCAAACATCTGTCCCCATTCGTTGTTGTCGTCAGACCACACTGAATGATTTTCGATAAACAAATCTGAAGAAAGCTAAATTGGTATTTCCAGACAGTCTTGGCTCAAGATAATTGATACAGTTCTAACGCGTGCGTATGAAAGTGAAACTCGGGTCCGAAATTTCTCGACTGTACGATTGATTGAGTAAACTAAGGAGTGTTCACGAAGATAATATCAGCAGGATACTCAACCGAAATCAACAATAAGTTAACCTCCAGAACTATCCTGAAAGTTCGCCGCTTGCTTCTTTCCAGTTTGACCACGAAGTCAGCTAGCAAAGGATCAAGTGGCGATCCCATAGCTACCCCGTCCATCTGACAATAGATAGTACCGTTGAATAAAAGCTGGACGTTACGTGTGCAGAGTAATAGCAGTTCCTTTAGATTGGAGACCGAAATGCCAACGTCCACATTCAGTGCTTTTATTTGATCACAAATGAATTCCACTGTCTCCAGCAGGGGTACATTAATGAACAGTGAGACCACATCTAACGAAAACATCGTCTTTTCTTGCAGGTCCAGGTCTTTTATTTTGCCTACTAACTGGAAACTGTCTCGGAGACTGTGTGTGGCGAGTCTACGACGAATGGGTTCTAATAATTCGACCAACCACTGCGCCACTGCGTGATATGGTGAATTTACTATTGCCATAATGGGTCTTATTGGAACTCCTTCTTTATGGATCTTCGGGAGACCATACAGTCGAGGGATGATGGACCCATATGGTTTCAGTCTCTCGTACGCAGCATTGTCTATGTGCCCCTGTAAATTTAGCGCCTTTAGTAGACCTGTGATTTCACCCTCCACCTTTTCTTTACTGAATCTACAGAACTTTTTGTCATCCGAAATTATTTCAGAGAGCTTTCGAACATAATCACTTTTGTTGATAATAACCAACCCGGTGCCTTTATCTGGTTTGAGCAGCATGATGTCTTTGTTCTTTTTGAGTTCCCTCAAAGCGCTTATATGCCATTACTCTACCTCCGAATATTGACTTTAAAATGAGCCAATGGCTATGATTATGTAAGGATTCTTTCCACTATATGATATGTAAGAGCATGACTAGGAATATCTGAAAACAATTGTTCGCTCACCGACTCGTTTCCTCAATGCTATATCATGAGGATAGTCAAGATATTAATAATGCGTGCGTATGTTTAAACGGCGTGGAGTCATAGGCACGGTTCAACGGGAAGATGAAATTAACAACACACGGACAAAGGAGGACGATGGACAATAGGACAATGGTGCGAGATGTGTGCATGTAAAAAGTCACTTGGAGGCAGAATTCATTCTTCAAAGCCGAATACTGTTTATGCACCAAATACCATTCTGAACATCACACGAACCCGACCAATTAATTACCGGGTTTGGAATGCCCACTTACCTTTTCCACAGATATTGTACATTTGCCATAGTCCTGTTTTTCATCCAACAGAATTTGATGCAACACGACCCAAAGAGGTTCACTGCGTGGGTTGCAAATTTCTACCAACGAAGTAAACGAGAATCACGGGGGCACACTTACCGTCCATGAGAATCTCTATGACAGGAGTGATGGATGCAGTGAGTCTGGTTCGAAGCACGGACTTCAGAAATTCAAAATATCGCTACCAAATGAAAAAGAAATGCAACCGAATTAACAAAAATAAAGAAAAACTATAAGTAAATGACAACAGAATCGGCAGTGGTACGGGAAATGCAATCTGGCAGAACATAGTCAGAATTAAATTAGTCATATATAGACTGGACTCATACTTAGAAACACAGAATATACGACATAAAAAACAAGGGGACTACTACACGTAAACGGATCTCAAATTAATTCAAACAGTTTTGGGGATGGGAGGTTTAGATTGGTATTTTTCCACACTGAACCGGATTCAGGCTGTGTGAAACAAATCGCATCAAGGGTATTGATCTTTTCGTTAGAAAGATCAATTCATGATTTGTTCGTTGCGGATGCTCGATAATGCGTAATTGTCCAGATGATTTTCGGGATTCACATAGCGGCCCCTCGCCTAGGTGAGACTTCACCCACAAACGTGGTGATAGAACCAGAGTAATTTTTTCAATATGAATCATGAAAATCGCGACGGATCTGATATATGTGCCATGGCCTGGGCAACCTGGCAGTATTCGGCCCACTTGTAAATCTTTTTATAAAGATTATTGTACCACGTTTTATTTGGCACACAGTCTGGCATCAGACGTGTGTGATATATATATATATATATATGTGGGCGCTCGGCTGGAGAATAAAATATAATTGGGATGACTGATATGAACACAAGCTATGAAACCTCCTGTTACGATCTGCACTGCCGGTGCTTCGGTAAACAACGTTCACTGCTCAGAGCTCCTCTCGAGACGTACTCTGATGAGCATGGTCCACAGAGTCTGTTGAGAAACATTTTTCGCTCACTGGGTCGAAAACCGCGATTGTGGACTCTCGACCCAATCTCTAATTCTGGATTTTTTTCGATCTTCCGTATTTCACGTTACGGTGGTCCGCTGGTAGGCAACCTTGTCATTTTCCAGCTCTGTACCATGTTTATTTTACTGCAGCCGTTTACTGTTTGCTACCCTATGTTCAAGAGTTTAGTTTGCCGGTTACGAGGGGTGAACTATAAGAGTTCGTGACAATGGGCTTCACCAATTCCACAGTAGTCATCGCGACTAAGCAAACAGAAAGAACGGATTCAGTTGAGCTCAGCTTTTACAACTATACACTTTCGTGCGGTCGTGTTGGATGCTGACTCATGACGGCCTATTTGGGTGAATGAGCAAACGGAAGAGGGAGAATCCGTGAATATTGCAAAGACAGTGCGTAGATGCTCAAGTGCCACTGTTAACGACACTCAATCATAATACACAATAGTACAGATTCGATAAGCCCTATCTACGTCAATACATACCCCTGGTGTACTAAAGCCCATTCGGAAATCCTCTGTCACATCTGCATAGTTCGTCTCACCGAATTTGCAAGCCCCGTGAAGTTGGGATGATACGGCGGGGNGTTATCTGATTCCTGTTCTGTGTTGTATTGCAGCCCTTTGATTGGCCACTTCCCCCGTCCTGGAGATTGTATCTTTGTATATTTAATAAAAGGAAGTAAACGTGAAAAGAGAAAGATCCTAATAATATGGTAGCATGCGAAGCTTAGTATTCAATATTGGAAGATTACTCGAGAGATAATAGTTGATTTTCGAGTGTTTTAGGAAAAGTAAAAACACCCCGTGCCCAAGCTGTATCTTTGCAGAAATTGCTCATGACTTAACCCTATTAGCGACTATAACGTATGAAACCAAGAACTCATGGGAAGTACAAAAATTTGTCGTGGATCGTATCGAGGTGTCACTGTTATCCATCTAGCTTGCTTTTTTCGGGAGCGTCACATGACCGGGATCGGAATGTTACCGAACACCTGGTTTGATGTTTGGCTACCAGAGTGCAAGATCAAAATACAATAAATTAAAATAAAGGTTCTGAGGTAAGTCTACTTGAAAACATAAATCAGCGGAAAGCCAAAAGGCGTAATCAATAGGCACGTCGTTCACTTACCTCATACAACTTTTCGTCCTGGGGCGTACGATCAGCACTACTCTGGGTCGTCTGTTTCAAACAACCGTACAATGCGAACAAAAGTGCTTTGTAACGAGCGGGTGATCCGACTGGAAGTGGACATTCTATGTCGGGTTGATTAGTACACCAGGAACGTATATCAATCTAGATAATGGAAAAGCAAGAGAATGTAAGACGAACAGAAGGGCAAAGTGCTGGGTGTAGCCAATTTTGGAATCGACAACACGAGAAACACAAATATTCCCTGTTCATTTGATGCAATAGTCCTGGATGGTCATAAAACGGTTCTATACATGAGAACCTTGAACCAACAAAACAAGTTGCGAAATCGTATCTGCAGACGAATAGCGATGACCTAAGAGGGGAGGATTATAGGACTATAACTGTGGTGTAGAAAAGGAACCGCTTGGAGCATGTCTCAACCCTATGAACTTGTGTTAGTTGAAAGGCCAGCAGTCATACAGAGCAGGAAATGAAACACGCACACACAGATCGTGATGCGGTGATCACAGTTTGACGAGTGTTGAAGCAATGTTTAAAGATGCCACCACTTCCCTAGTTAGAAAGCTAATAAGAATAAACGACAGCACTAAATTACCAATATTTATACTAAGGCAGATTTATCTCAGTGCTCACGGATATAATACAACACGATACAAAAAACAGTTTATAAAACTTGCGCGTTGTGAACTGCTAAACAATAGGGACTGTCATTTTCTTCTGCATTGTATTAAATGAGATGCAGTAAAACTTACTTTGGTATAAGTTCTGTAACCCTAAGCTATCATTCTTTTTCTTTCAGATTATCTCGCGGAATGAGAATTTCCATAATAAGAATCTACAATACTTTTTTATTCAATACACAGTAGCGGTTAATATTTCAAGAGAAAAACTACGGCCATCCGCGAAGGTGGACGGCGATACAATTGTTCGACAATCAAACATGACCAGTTGCAGTTTGTATAACCATTACCCATGCACTATCGTGCGCCGCTTTAGGTTGCTGTCTTTTGGCTGCTCATTTGGATGAATACTAGAAGAAACACAGGAAAGGTTGAAAGTACGATCAAAGAGAAACTTTAGAAGTTCAGTGGACTAATGTTACAGAAAAATTGAGATGCATGAACGCTACCGTTTACGACACCCAGCCATATTACTCAGATGTCGCGACGGCGCCACAGATGTCTCGAATTGGCAAATGTCAACCGAACCTACTGTATGCGAGCTGAAAATTCAGAGAAAAGCAGCGCCAGAGTTTAGAGCGGTAGACTGAGTAGAAAGCCGCTTTCAAATCGAGGAAGATGGAAATGGTGGGTCTACGAAACGAGTGTCTGAGTTGACGAAGAGTGAAGATGTGGTCAAAACAACCTCGACCAGGTCTGAAACTAGCCTGATTCGCACACGTGCACCGGTTACGTGCGGCAGACAATCAACGGAGTATGATCCCCGCTAGCGGTTTGAAGGCAATGTTGAATAAACTAACCAATTTGTGGTTTTCACAAGAGGATCTGTCACGTTCCTTGTAAATCGGTATGATGACCGATTAACACCATTCCACCGTAACCTCTTCTCTCTCTCACACTGAGTCCAGGAGTTTCGTTATCTCCGAAACCAAGGCTGAGCCTCCATCCTGAAAAGCCGATGAGGACAGCCCGTCTGAGCCGGAGGCCTTATGCCTCTTGAGATAGCCTATTAACCGGGAAACCTCCATTTCAGATGGAGGACTGGTACCAATGGGAGTATTTGCCCAGTCGATGTGTAGGGTAATAGTTCAGATGCCGATGGGGGCCAGTTGAACTGAGCCTCGAAATGTTCAGCACATCAATCAAGACGGCGTAGCTGATGGTGAATCAGTGAGCCATCGGATTCCTTAATTACTTCACTTACACCTATTTTCCTAGGGCTCGTGTTCCTAATTAGACGGAAAAGATTGGGGCTATTACCAATAGCTGCAGCTTTCTCCATCTCTTTACACTTTCCTATCCACCATTTATCGCGGTCATTCCTCAGACTCTTGATAAGCTGGCGTTTGAGGGACAGCCGAGGTCGACGAGATCCATCATTTGTGTTTTGAGCTTGCGGCACGGGCCGACATTGTTTTTATAGATATTTGCATAGCTTCCTTGATTTGCTTCCAGTATTCATTGAGTCCTTCGGTTGGTGATTGAGCTGATAGGCAATCGGGGAGTTCCGCTTCAAAGGCCGATTTGAAGCAATCACTGACGCTGTATCGTGGGTATCCGTTGCCAGTGGCTTTCTTGCGGTTGTTTACCAGACGGAAGGGAATTTGGCTCGTATCCACACGTGTGATCCAGTAAGAAAGACAGTCTTAAATCGGCCCTCTCAAGCGGTAAGTGATGGCCTTGTGGTCAATCTGGATCCAGTGCAATGAAGAGACTGGTGGTTTCCATATAAGGCGGTGTCGTTTCTTGTGCGAGAAGTCCGTGTTTGACAGGAACAATCCGTGGTCCGCGCAGAGTTGAAGTGGGCGACCTCCGTTGTCAGTCCAGTTGGCCGGGATTGCATGCGGTCCGTCAAGAAGCCTTTCTGATTCGTCCAGGGATCCCACTTGAGCATTGAAATCTCCGGCGACCACCACGATGTCCGTTGATCGAACACTTTGGAGTAATTGAGAAAGATCCTCGTAGAATTCACCCTTCATTACGAGTGTACTTTAATCAGTCGGTACATACACCGATACGACGAATGATCAAAGACCATTCGTTCTATAGCTGTTGATCTGTGCTGAACCGTTGAGAAGTACAGCGCATAGTCGGTTACTGACTGGAATCCAGTCAAAAAGCGAGTGCTTAGCTTGGACACTCAGTGCAATCCCGACACCAGTAACAGCGCGAGCTTTGAAAACCGCATCGGCTGACATACGAAGTGTGAGGCGTGAGGTCGAGGTTGGGTTAGGAGAACGCAGGGAAATGATTGAAGTAGGGTATGATATACGTGTTTCGGAGACGCAGAATACATCTAAATTGAAAGTTTTAAGGGTTCTAGCCAAAGCAGCTAGTTGTCCAATCTGATAGAGTGTGCGGACATTGAACGCGGCTAAGTAAGAAGGGAGTTATGGCTTCGAAAATCCTGTAACTTCTGACTGTTTGGCTTTGCTGGGAAAACACTGGGTGATATTCGATGGGTGGGAGGCCATTTAAAAGAAAATCAATCATGTGCGACGAATTTCTAGGACCATCCTTCAACCATTCATGATCCATAAACGCTACCAATTGACAAAAGTTCATCCATATGCTGCTATATTTCTATCAAATGTCCACGCAATTAACTGCATCAGTTGCTACTGGTAAACACTAGTTACTTTACTGATTTCACCGTTCGGGTTACAGAAGCACTACTGAGAATGATGTTCAAGGGGTGAAAATGAAATGCACGAAACAATACATTACACGCCGTACGTATTCTTTAAACTTTTAATCAGAAAAAACCCTCGGTAACATCCGGAACAACAATCAACTCGAAGAGGTAGATAGATCCAGAGGCAACTACGAACTTCTCAGAATCTGATGTTATCTACATGCGCCTACGATCACATGAGCCGTGTGGAAATCAAGTCTCACGTGTGCCTGCTTTCAATCTCATGACAGGATCACGGTGCACATAGTCGTTTGGTGCATGTTGTTGTATTGCATAGTGCAGTACCCGAGCAAACCGGTATCGCGAGCAGAGTTGAAGAAGATAGAGAATTCACATGGACTGATGTTGCAAAGACAATGGGTAGATGCACGAGTGTCACTGTTTGAGGTACTCAGTCATATCACCCAGTGTCCAAACACCGGATACCACGATTCCGGGGTCCCCATCCAGGAAAACTAAAGGGGTCTATTTGACCCGGTTTTCTGATTGGGCTTTTGTCCTCATGCTGCTCTGCTGTTTTATCCAAAGGGGCAGTCAGAAGACATCAGCCATAGCTAGTGCATGAAAATGCATGGTTAATGGGTGTAAAAAATGAACTGAAAATACTATTGCGCAATTATAACCCTATTCCATGCAAAAAATTGACTTTGTTAGTAGTCTTTGGGTAATCGGAACAATGTATTATCGATTGCTACTATCTAAACCAAGAACTATAGATAGAAATCAACCAAACACCACACACCGATGAGCAAACTCGCTAATTTATCGTGTATATTGTCTGAGAGAGAACGGATTAGGTACAGGACCAACAGATATTGCGATTGACTATACTATATTCAAAATTATCTCCGTCATTTTTCCAGCAACTTCATCGAAGAATTTATCCTACGACTGATGTTCAACACTTTCTACAATAGTCACTCTGCATTGATGGGGATGCTCGGTTCTGTATACCATAACTTGCTACAGTAAACGGCGTGTACAACTATACCACGCTGAATCGTGGTTCACTTACTGAGCACTCAATGCATCGAGGTTTCTTTTTTACATGTATCACTCGGACAATAAGATCAATTATGTCTAATATGTGAAGATACGTGAAAGATACAACTTAGGCTGGAAAGGGGGCCTATTGAAGTGGTATCTTCGGAAAAGCTTTAATTTTCTTCTTGATTAAGGGGGACATGCATCATCATCATTATCATTCACTGATGAACGCTTATATAGGATTTTATGCTTTGATAAAATTAAGCAAGTTCAAAAGTTTGCAAAACGCCCGCGAGTGAATGAACTGTGTGAAAAGGCGGGAAACGCTTATAAAAAAGCAAGATTAAAAGGAAAGATTTTAACCTTTGCCTTAAAATGTAGGTATATAATTAAAAAAGGACGCTGGTATTTCGAAAACTTTCACCCAACGGGGAGGGGGTTCTAGAACGTAACGATGTGTATGGGTATATTGTAAGTCTAGTTATGAGATGCTACACCGTTTTGTGCAGTACCGAAGGTGTCCAGTAGAACTGGCTCTAGGTCGTCCGAGACTAAATAGCAAGATGGTGATGAGAGGAAAGGGCCTGAGGGAAGCGAATCCATTTGAATCAAAATTCTGGGATATTACTCAATACTTATTCCGAATGTAGATAAAGAACCTGGGCAACAGGGTCTATAAGNCAAAGGTTGTTACCAAAACCCCAGACAAATGTGGTAGAGCAACCATTAGATCCAAAACCCGTTCGTACGCCGCAGACAACGAAGTGAGGAATTCATCGGCTGAGATAGTGGAAAACAAGAGAAACCGGTAGGTGGAAACAGGCGGCAATCAATTCCACTGATTATTACCAACAAATTCAATATCTTGTCAGTACAAAACTGGAAATAAGTTTGAGTCAGTGAACTTAGGAGTTACACAGTAAAATGCACAAATGCACTGGGGTCGCTGAGAAAGCTGATCTTTCTGGGTTAAGCGAGAGGCAATTATGGATCATAAGCAGAAAGATTCCAGACGCGTTTCATCTATGAAGATCAGTGGAACATCACTTACCAAGCTGTTGGATACATTTTGCGAGGATTTTCTTTGAGATAGGGAACAATAACAACGGGCCAGAGAGATTTTGGCAAAGCTGCTCGAAACACTGCATACCGACGGCCTTCACCGAGGCCTGAGTGTTCGAATTCGCTTGTGATGTCGACTGGGGATCAGCAGTTGCCGCTTGAGCGGACAGAGCAGTCAGGTTTCTAAAAGAAAACAAAATTGTTCAATGTAAACAGGAATTTCGGGTTTCCACACGATCCATGAATACAGTAGAACAGAATTTATTCTATTGTTATTACCCGTTTATAGTGTCTTTGACCTAGACAAAAAGAAAAATCGGATAAATAGGGTCACAAAATCATTCGAGATAGCTATCATCACGTCATACCTTATGAGGATCTCAATTTGTAGACCATATTGAACCCATTTGCCCTGTAACGGAGCCGACGAGGATGGACCACAGGCTGCCGCATAGGCTTCATTTACAAGCATGTTTAAAACGTCATCCGTTTTGGTCCCGTTCTCAAGGCATAGTTTACGATTTTTTTCATCTACCACCGCGGTCTGGTACTCAAAGGACAGCAGGGCACCACCCAAACAACTCTTCGAACTCATCCACGAGGGAAGCACTGTGTGAATAAGATGAAAAGTGGCATAGCAAGCGTGAGCAGTGATTTTCATGGTACACAGTTTGTCTCATTTGAAGACAAGTAAAAACACATGCTCACACACCTCTGTTACGGGACGAAGAAAGTGAAATCCCTAAAATATTGATCGGACAGACAAAAGACGATCTCGAGTGACTCCTACATAAAAATAAGGCAGCAGTAGATGAAAAGCGTTGAAACGTGAGGTAAATTGACACATCCAACGAAACCCGATAGAAGAAATAATGCTTTGCATGGGAATTTGTGACTTTTTCTTATAGATAAATAGCTTGGGATGCTAAAACTTGTCAGGACATTATCTTCGAATATCCACGACCGCTTGTACAGTGAAGCNCTACCTACCTGGTTGCCAGTGTTTCCGTGACCTTGAAATGCACTAGGAGGCGTATGCATTCGCTGACCGCAAGCGCGTGATTGCCTCTAACATTCAAGAGAAAGACTAAGCAAAGCTAACCATCGCCAACATTTTGGGCTGGACATCACGCGTCAAATTTTTCCGATCATGAGGAGAATTGATCAACAATGCGATCGAGTGAACTGGTGTGTGTGGCATAAATTCAATTTGTTGGAAAAGTTCTTAGAACAATTCCGGCAAACGATTACTACGTATATCCGACAATCAGTGTTATATTTCTTCATACCCTGTACGTTGGCTACCGAATATGGAGAATGATTTCAAAGTAACGGTGAACGAATACGAAAAACGCAAGAAAACGTAATGCTTAGTAATCGATAAATTGGGCCTCAAATACTCAGGGATTTGGCTGATCG
This sequence comes from Echinostoma caproni, assembly GCA_900618425.1. Lineage (NCBI taxonomy): Eukaryota > Metazoa > Platyhelminthes > Trematoda > Plagiorchiida > Echinostomatidae > Echinostoma > Echinostoma caproni. The sequence goes on along the minus strand of UZAN01051094.1, from coordinate 5,057 downwards.
TAAAACTGAGCGCACTGCACTACATTATGACCAATACCAACACACAATCTAAGCGATCTGACGGGCCATGATAGCTAGTAATTTATCGAAAGCCAGAGTATATTCACCCCATACTGTACTACCCACATTTGACGTATGCATTCGTTTTTCTGTCGCCTTTCAGGCTGCGATCCAAAAGACTGCTACCGGGTGGTTGGAGTCACTGAGGGATATGGCAGCGAACCGACAGCAGTGACGTTCCTGTTGTCATTTCTTATCAAGTCGGTGCTTGAAAAGGTATGTATGCCCAGTTACATGGCGTATTCATTGTGGCCAAAGTGGTTCATTTTGTTTGTCCGTCAATGAAAGCAGACCCAATCTCCGTCCACCTTACATAGTCTCACTAGCTTTGTATGCATTGAGAGTTTGGCAAGGGTCACTGAAGTTCGCTTTACAGTATTTCGTCGTACGATGATGATGGAGTTTGACACTGTATTTCCGCGACCCCATTGATTATCATCATCATCATCATGAATACGGTGCTCTATGCATTTCAGTGATGTGAGTACTGAAACAAATAGATGAGCATTCACACAATGCCTCTATGCAAAGCTTAGCATCAATCTGTAATGAGCAATAGTCTGCTATCGAGAGAAAATAATTAACGGGAATGAACGGAATACATCGCAATCACTCACGGAATCGGCATTCGACGTATTTTGATTCACGGACGCTAGTTACCACGTAGAGGTGTTTCAAAAGTTGTTGTACATAAATTTCATTCAGTTTTTGCAAGTACTTCACTTGATCGCATACGTTTTTGGACCAATTGAACAAGTGATTGCGCAAGTCCTGTGCCGAGGAGGGTGGCGATACAAATAACGGTACTGAATGAATTCAGAACAACGAGAATACATAAATTTATCATGAACGGAACGAAAAAGTTTAGTATCCAAATATATTTTATAGGATTGGGTCAGATAAAAAAACGGTGGTATTTCTAATTTCAAAATAATATTTCTAAAGTCACGAATTAAGTCCTTCCCTCACCATATTTCACTCTTGTGCGCAGCAATAACCGTCCCCAAATGATATCCTTATTCGGACTGAATTCAAATTCACTCAGTGAATTCTCACAAACCTGGTTTTATTATCTAACTGCATCCACCCTCATAATTGGCTCCCGAAATTGATCATTCGTTTGCTTTTATTCTTTTGCCCTCGCCTGATGAACACAATACAGTCAATCTCCTGCTATGTTGCACCCCCGAGAAGTCGCATTTTCCGATATCTTCCCACTTTTTCGAAAACCCAAACCAACCANATGCTTAATAACGTAGTTTGACCACGCGATGTCGCACCTCTCAATAGGTCGCAGTTTCTGATACGCACTCACTTGGTCGTCGACCGATGTTCGGGACGACCGTTGACCATCCACTCTGAAACGTCGCACTTAACCAATGGCATTGCACCTAGTGGCACTGTTCACTGATTGGATAATTCTTGCGAGCAAGTCACACCGATGCAAATGATCGGAGACCGTCATTTCACATCAAAATGCGCAAGCGCCTATCGATCAGAGGGAAGTAGAATGTGTTGGAAATGATGAAACAGCCAGGTGCAACTCAGAGCTCCGTAGCCAAATTACTTGGAATTTCACGAAAAACTGTCGACAATGTTATATTCCATGGAACGACTATTGGGGAATGTTTGAACGCTGGAGCATCTGAGGGAAGACGCCAGCTGAGAACCAACAAAAAGTGCAAGGCAGTGAATGAGGCAACCTTGGCTTGGTTTGCTGCTATGAAGGAAAAGCACGGAGAGTTCCCAATGGCAGAGAGCATCGTACGTAACAAGAAAATCCATCTAGCACAAAGATTGCATCCCAATGACTTCAAGGCTTACAAAGGTTGGTTTTGCTCTTGGTCAGACAGATAAGGTATTCAATCGTCAGAAGCGACCAACTCATGTGCGTTACTTTATAGGTCTGTGGGAAAAGTTTAGCGGTACCACGTGATGCAGTGGACGAGTTTCGAGCGGGGTTACCATAGTTGATACATGGATATGCTGAATGTGATATTTTCAATGTAGATGAAACAGCTTCGTAGTATAGACAGCTCTCAGAAAGAACATTAAGTGTGAAAGGAAAGACAGTTTCTGGATCCAAGAAATCCAAAGAGAGGGTCACGTGACTGCTTTGTGGGAGCATGACTGCAGAAAAGGTATCACCATTGGTGATTGGAAAGTTTCAAACTCCACGATGCCTCCGAGGTATAGATAGAAAAAGCTTTCCATGCAGTTATAATTCTTCAAAGAACGCATGATTGACTTCTACGTTATTTTACAGTTGACTGTCCGATGTCAACCGCAAAATGGTTTAGCAAAGGCGCTCTATTTTACTATTGACAGACAACGCCACTTGCCATAACCAAGCCGCAGTATTCTCCAACGTCAAAGTGATACGACTGCCTCCGAACTGTTCTGCAATGTTACAACCAATGGATCAGGGTATGATGTGGTTTTTCAATGTCTTTCATGAAAGCTGGGTTCAAATCCACATTGATTCAGCCGATGATGCAGCCACCAGAGGAAAAATGCGGTTTCATCGAGAACTTTACTCATTACGTGTCTATTGATGGCCCTTTTTGAAGAAGAAATCGTATGTTTAGAATTTGATGATAAAAAAGTGGGTTATTTAACATATTTGCATCAAGTCTTTTCTATTCGAATCAAGCTAAGCATCGCAAAGAAGAAGATGAATGTGAGGCAGTGAATGCGCCACTCAGAAAGGCGCAGACGTTATTGGATCCATTGAAGCTGTTTGCCTTGGCCAATCACAAAAGTGTTGACTTCTGTGATACTTCGCCGTCTGACACCCTTAAGGGAGAGGAATATCCGCGAACAATTAGCCGAATTCCAACCAGGTCGCGGGTGCATCGAACAAATCTTCACTCCGCATCAAATCCTCGAACTGCGTCACACATTGTCGGCGAACAATCGCAGTTTTCCTTGAACTAAAAGAAGCCTTCTATTCAGTTGACCGTGAAGCTCTTCTGGGATTGCTGCTGCGCAATGGAATGCCGCGGAAGTGTGCAAACCTATTGCGGTCGTTGTATCTGCATACTTCTGGTAGCGTAAGGGTCTACGGTGGGCTAAGTAAATCGTTCGAAACCAGGAGCGGTGTCCGTCAACGGTGCCCTATTTCGCCATTCCAGTTCAATTTTGTCATTGACGAAGTACTGGAGAACGCACTTACTGGTCTCCAGAACGTAGGTATTGAATGGGAAGCTGAAGAAAAGCTGTGCGATTTAGGGTACGCTGATGACATTGT
>UZAN01051093.1:7524-19424 GCA_900618425.1 Echinostoma caproni | reverse complement strand
CAGTGGTTTGTGCGACTCCATATTCTCACTGTCCAGCCTGGACAGTGAGAAAATGGAGTCGCACAAACCACTGAACCATCAAAGCATATCCTGGCACGTTTGAAACAAATAATATTATCCCGTGAGTAACGACGGCGCATGATAGTGAATGAAAATATGAAAATTTCCACAATGTGACGGAGAGCGTGTAAGTGTAGCGCAGCCAATCGAAGGGCGCGTTAACTATCTGTACTCTGTCTATCCCCGTCAGGTCTCGGACCGCGAAACTTCGCGTATACACTCGAAACTCTTTAGGTCTGAATTGGTGTGTGTATTCTAAATTCGAAAATATTCTCGATGGAATAATCATAAAATCACACAAAATCATCAATACCCTTCTCGTGTTTGGTGCTTTTATGGTAGACCTAACCTGGAGTGAGAGAAGAGATTTATACACACCTTCAGGAAAGCCATCTATCTATCTATCAGACAAGGGAGATCAAGTTAGCCAGTTGACAATAAAGCAGTACATCAAGAGAGCTCACTGACAAAGTTTTATGCTGCACTAAACCCACACCATAAATTCAAGGACCGTTTTCCTGCTCTTCCACTTCCTCCCATATTTACGCTTTGTGTCCATGTCAGCCACTGCTTGTGTTGTCGCCCAACTATACATACCTTAAGGAACATTGTTTCATGTTACCGATTCGACTGGGTTTTTCGGTGTCATACTTTTTTCCAATTAGTTTGCAAGACCACACTGTTCGATTTCACATCGTTTGTGCATCAACTGTTGTATCTTTCAAGCGGACACTTGAGGAAATTCTGGAGCATCTGTAATGACTCTGGTACACATTGATCAGGAACTACGAATCACGAGTTAGAAATCACGGACACCACGTAAGCACTGAATCACACTGGTACTGGCACAACAGTATCCCAAGTAACCGAGACGCGAGGAAAAGGCCACAGGAATGGCAGTTCATTTACTGAAAAAAATCAGGGGGATTGAATAATATGTACAAAACAAGTTCATTAGTCATGAAAGCCTCTGCCAATCGCGTGCTAGTATTTCTGGTGTCGTACGGCTTCCTTTTGGGCCACACGGTTTCTGATTGGTTGATACAATCGGCCTATGGTTCGTAGTCCAAAGGCTGTTACACGTACACGCTTTTCTGTCGACGCCCGGGAAGCTGGATTCATCACAGCCGTCCAAAAACTAGAATGACTGGGACTTTATGTGAAATTTTAACTGTGTTTGACTGATAAACGATTCAACTGTGTAAATAAATATCCTATGGGGACAAAAGCAGCGTGAGGTTGTAAGCAATTCCCATAATAAAACATTGGCTTTGACTATCAAAGTTGCAACAAAGCATAATACGTCGGCAAAACCAGTCGGATACTGGGCAAAAGAATAGCTGGAAAACATTCTGAAGTACTTGCGAATAGCTGTCATTCAACCTAACCAACCGGGCATAAACCTGGCGCATAGGCCGAGATGCCCGATCGCTTGCCACTTGATTGAGAGCGGTCTCAAGGTTCAGTGATACAACCCGTTCTCGCTCATGTGTTTAGTGTTCTTCCATCTCATTGCCCACTCTGTCGCTGCTTATTTGTCCGTTGATATTAGTTTCGTTCTGGTTATCAATCTCTCGCATAACTGAGCCAGTGCTTAGTTTGCCCAGTCTCTGACACATATGGACAAGTGTATTGTGTATAACTTTTGCGAGCACTGGAGTTCATATTTCAGTTAAAAAATCACACACGCCAAGCATCACAATGTACATAATAAACTGGGAGAAAATGTTTACAGACATGGGAACATTTCACGATCCAAGGTGAAGAAAAAATTCACTTATTGTCCGCTCTTTGTTTATGAGTAGACTAGCAAGATACGGTATAGGTGAATTTCAGTATGTATTAATTCCAGATGAAATTTGGCGGAATTGGGAGCGTGTTGAATGATGAGAACGACAACTTGTCAAGTCTGTGTGCAATGGATGGTCAGGATCTGAGAGAATCCTCTCAGCAAATTTAACACAGGAACATACGTAATTGTCTGAAACTTTAAAGCGAACTCATTNNNGAAGAGACTCGACTAATAATGATTAGACCGCAGCGTAAGACTTTGAAATCCTGTTTGAGTAAGCCAGGAAAAATAACTGGGGAACAGTAGAGTAAGACGGGGAAAAAACTGATAAACAAAAGTAGAAAGAACTGACTGGGATGCGCAAAACTACCTGAGCTTTCTTATTTGCAGACACATGCACACCGTTCACTCGTATGAGTACAACTACACGAGATCGTTTGTGACCTCCATNCATTGTCCCTTAATATTGGTATACTTATGTTCCGTCTGGCCTAGTTCTGTACCCGTTCATCGCTTATCATTTATCGATTATTTAAGCACTCACGCACATGTGGCCTGTTCTGGGAGTCCCTATTCATTTACGCATACACACACACGCATGCCTGTCGTTGTTTCTTGGGAGGTCGAATTGTGTACGCTCAACTCTCATATGATTGGCTCATCGTTTGAGATTTTCATTTCACTGCCCGACTGAACTTATTTTGTTTGACTCCGTATACGTTGATCACATTGACACAGCGGTGAGCTGTCCCCTTTTGAAGCGCCTTGATTGTAAGGTGTGTTATGACACAACCGAGCGCTGTCGCGTTCCTATTTGACGCACTTATACCTGGAAGTGCCTTGACGACTGTTCTAACCCAGACACCTCACGAATCAAGGTTTGCATATTATTCATCATGTCGGTAATTGATTCGTATTAATAGTACCGTATCGCTAGATGGTCTTGGTTTTCATTGCTTTGGAACCGAGACTTTGCGCGTCATATGTGGCCAGGTTTAACACGGGAAGGCAATCTATTCTAATTCTGCAGAAAAGGAATTAACACGGTTATTCGGTGCCCTATTGATCGCTCGCATCAAAATAGCGATATGCTCTCAAAAAGCTAGACGCCATCATTGAAACTGCCTTGGTTTCAACCAAGACAGTTTCCTTGTTTCCTTGTTTGAAGTACTTTCACTGTATTTTCCTTTCAGTTCCTTAGTTTTATCCATTTCCTGAATGGCCTGCATTTGTGATCGATCAGAATATTACTACACAACACAATTTCCCCTGGTAGCATCGGTTTTCTATTCAAATAATGAAGAGTTTAGAAAGAGATGGTACAATTTTACTACTGATCGATTAACCTGATTCTGTGGAACGACCAACAAGGGTCTAGCTGTGAAATGTCTATCTTAGGACATCTAAAAGTCCTACCGTAACCGGGATTGACAAGAACCAGAGCAACGGCGGTTATCGACAATCTGAACGAGCCTAACCACACAATCAATGTACCTCAAAGTTAATTCCAGGATCATGTCAACTTGGGGACCATTGCAATCCGTCCCCACACTACCCGCCCAACCAGGTGGGCCCAGGAAATTATATGGTCCTAGAATGGGCATCCTCTTATCACTTGGTGAAGTAAACTTCGCCAATTCACTCTGATTCAATTGCCCGCGCTCATTCATTCACAACCATCTCGCTTCCACTCAAATCCCACACTCACGTACGAACACACACACCACGTATACAAATTAACAACTATTTCATCTCGCTCTGAACGCATCATCCTTCCTCTCTATTGTTTATCCTAGTCGACGAAATGTGCCACAGTTAACATGGTTGTTCATTAATCTATTCTAAAAAAACTCGCAACAAAATTATTTTAGCCTCTATGAAGTCTACCCATTTAAACCAATTGTTATACTCTCTATACGATTTTGAATCATGTTCGTGTCGATATTATTCCACTTAGTAATCAACAATGCCTCTAAATGGTGTTTTTTCATGTTGAAAACTACGGAGTCTTGGTACACACCTGTCGGGTTAGAATAGCCCAAATGTTTTCTGTCGGGTTCCAATCTGGGCTGCCCACGGTTCACACCATTATTTTCATACTAAGAAATAATAATCTGTGTTTTGATGGACGCGAGTTGGAATGCTGGAAAATCGCTTCCGGATGATCGTTTGATGTCACTGCTGGCATGAGGGGCTGCTCCTATTTGCGAATATATGCATCAAGATCTGTTGACAAAATATAACAAAAATCGGTCCTCGTAACTCAAGTGAACAGAATTCCATGTCGCCTGTTTGCCTAGCTTGGCAATTGGCATCACCAGCCGAGATGATATCGTCAGTGCTTGTGAAGTGGCAGTGTTGTGCTTGACCCATTCGTTTATATATGTGGTCTTCTCCATCGACTGTTTTTGTCCCTTGTTCTCACTGTGTTTGAATCGATTTATCTTTGGACTGGTTCGAGGGGATGTGAAGGGGATTGTTCTTCGTCTTGATTGCGGTGTTTATCCGTTCTCAGGCCACGATACGACCTTTGATTGCGTCATCTGATCTATGAATTTCATTGTCTGGGGTTTGCCTAGCCTCGAGTAATTCTTTGGCGCGTTCTGACCGAGCTTGATCGACTATTTTTACGGATTTGAAGTAAAACCGATGTCTTTCTTGATCTTAGTGGAAGGAAATGAACGATAGTGAGTCATGCCTCCTGCCTGCCGATTGATGTTCAGGGATCTTTGTTGATAGTTTTCTTCCAGTTTGTTCGGTAGAGTGCTTTGAACAGTTCTTGCATTGTATTTAGTAGATACCACTGCTCTCGTCCTTCTCGATTGTTCTTTCCTTTGGTTCTGACAGAAGTCTCCTTAGACAGGCAGTCGGTTTGTGGGCGAACAGGATTCCATATGATCTGAGCAGTACTGCTATCGCTTCCTTAACGCCATTGAAGTAGGGGTGGGTCTTTCTTGTTCCCGATTCTCCGTCTGTTGTTTCTTTCTTTCTTTGAATCAGAGTTCTTTTGATGAATTGGTGGATATAGCTATTGCGAGCAAGTACTCTGAATAGGTGTCTTTCTGCTTTCACCTTGAGTACGTCAGTGTTGCAATGAATTATTCCGAACCAGGTTTCACCAAACAGCATCTTTTGTGGTTGTGTGAATGATTGCTTGTCAAGCTTGAATGGCTGCATACGGATTTCATGTAACGCTTGATCCGTTTGACGGTCTATCCCTCTACGTGCCTGCGTGTTGACCGCTCCTGCTTTCTCAGAGGCCTACGGATCGATCAACCGATATGTCAAGAACGCAATCTGATTGGTGCGTCACTGAGCTCGTTCTCTCTCAAATTGTGATGTTAACGAACTGTGAACTGAAATGATGGGAACCAGTGGACACCTGTTTCGATATATATATATATATACATATATTTATATATATATAACACCAATCTTTTCAGCTAAAATAACCATCGGTGAACGAAAAAAAAATAGGTACAAAAGTGGGGAAAATGAACAGTCAACTTCAGGGAATAACAATCTTTTGTTTGTTTACTGCACGCCATTTTCAGAGGTTTTCTTTTCTTTTTTTGGTTTTGTAGACAAGAGGTAATGCATTCGCGCCATTGACTTCGATTCGAGGCCCCAGCCGGGGGGCCGGGAACAACCAACAGAAGCCAGAGCCGAGCACAATCTCTTTAACCCTCTGCGCCATGTCATAGCCTGTCCACCTCGCTGTTTCTTCCAGCCTAGATCGATGTCTGCGAATAGTGCACAGTGTGGCAGACGATGCCCTAGCCACCTAAGACGATGCTTTTGATCGAGTAAACCACCAAATTCTACTGCGAAAACTCTACAACTGCGGAGTAAGAGGTTATGTTCTGGACTGAATCAAGGAATTTCACCGACAAAGGACCATGTCAGTTTGTGTTGGTGATTCAATAACAGAGCCTATCACCGCTACCCAGGAGGTTCCTCAAGGATCCGCACTGGGGTCCCGTCTCTTTCTTGCATTTATAAACGACCTGCCACATGTCCTTGGGCCTAAGACACTGCTATTTGCGGACGATGCTAAGATCTGGAGAACTGTGAGACATCCTAAGGATCATATAGCACACCAACAAACGATCGACGCAGCCCACGCATGGCCAATCGCCAACGACATCAAGTCCAACGTTTCCAAATGCAGTCATTTCCATGCGGCATAAGAGTCGTTTCTCCTACATTCTGGGGAGCCAAATACTACCGCATGCCACTGATGAAAGGAATTTTGGAGTTATGGTACAGGAGGGCACAGGAGGTTTCACACACTGTGTCAGAGCATTATCTATGGTTCTAAAGCAAGTTGGACTACTCAAACGTGTTTTCGGGCAGTTCAAAAGAGCACTGTTTTCACGCTTTTTATCAGCGTTCGTTTGACCACACACGGAGTACGCCGTTCAAGTATGGAATCCATGGTTAAACCGCGACAGGAAGGCTCTAGAAAGTCCGCAAAGGCTGGCAACGAAATAGGTGAAAGGTCTATAAAACAAGACATACTCCGAAGGACTGCTAATATTGTGACTTTAATCATCCCAATACTGCCGAATTCGAAGGGACCTAATATTGGCATATCACATACTGCATCAACCCAACCACCCTTGCCGTTCCGTGCTGACTTTATCTCATAATAATCACCTCAGGGGACATCCACTCGAGGTGAATACCCAGAACAGCCACTGTGATTGTCGGCATCACTCGTTTGCAGTCAGAGTGTAATCTGTGATGTAATCTCCTATAGCTGAACTATTTGAATTGCAACTTGATAAAACATTGGATCACTTACAATTTCAACATCCGTGAATGATCATGCAAATTGTTATTATTATTTTCTCTTTGTGAAGTTATTCAAAAGATTTTGTAAAAATCCTTCGGGGCATGATAAGCTTTAGCTTTGTTAAATCGCTCATAATAAAACTGATTTTGACTTTGACTTTGAAATTATTTTGCTCAAAGACTATCTGGTCCTAGCACCCGTCGTCTGATTTCATCGTTCTTCACACGATGCTTCTACCACACGCGAGCGATGTTGCGCTGACAACGGTTGCCGAAAACTGACAGACGCCGGACGTGGTCTGCTCGGAGAGGCCGGGTCTCGCAGCCATAGAGCAACACGGTGCGTACCGTTGCGCAATAAACACTCCCTTTCAGTGAAAGCGATGTGTCACGCCGGCGCCTGAGATGCTTTAGATTAGCTTGCTCGTTGAGATATCTCCTCACCTACACCTTCGCCAGCCGTTATGCAACTCCCAAGGTAGACAAAGTTTTCGACTACTTCCAGAGTGTCATTACCCGACGAAAGTGCAGGACTGGGCTCTTGCCAATCTTGCAACAACACTCTGCACTTTGAAGGTGCAAACGAGATACCATATCGAGTAACCTCAATCGCCAGACAATTCAACGACTCTTGAATCGTTGCTGCGATATCACCCAGTAAGGCAATATCATCGACATACTCTAAGTCTACGACTCTGTCCCCAGGAAGAAGCTCGACGTCAGTGTTCGTTACGTCATGTAACGCGTTTTGTAGGACATCGTCTATCGCAAAGTTGAAGAGAAACGGAGAGATAGAGCAACCCCGTCGCACCCCAGTGGTGACAGGAAGCGAAAGTGAAAGTTCGCCATAGGCCCTAACCTTCCCGGAGTCTGGTGATAGAGCGCTTTTAGGAATGAGACATACTTCTCGGGTACTCCATCTCTCCGCAAACAGCTCCACAGTTCGGGTCCATCGATAGAGTCGAAAGCCGTTCTGATGTCCGAAAACATAACAATGGTTTGCCGTTTGTATGTGTGACGGTGTTCTAGTAGCTGACGGAGGGTAAAGATTTGATCTATTCAGCCACGGCGTGCACGAAACCCGGCCTGCTCCTCGCGGATTTGCTTCTCATGAAATGGGCATAACCTACGTAATAAACGGACATCAGCAGCTTCGGTGCTATTGAAATGAGACTTATGCCCCTGTGGTTGGCGTTGCGACAGCTCTTGCAGATGGGTGTGACAATCGATTCTCATCATGTGTGGGGTGCATTTCAATTTCCCAGATCTTGGAGAACAGTCTTACAGTTTCTCTCACGAGAGCTTCTCCACCAATTTTAAAGAGGGAAGGTGGCAGGCCATCTGATTCAGCTGCCTTGTGGCCTTTCAGGGCTTGGAGTTCCTTTCAGGTCTCCGCTTCTTTGGGCGGTCCCGTGGATAGTGACCAGGGTGCACTCTCAAAAGAACTGCTTGGGGCATCCAGTGCGGGCGGCTGGTTGAACTACAATGTGAAGTGCTCTGCCAAGNGTTACAAGCGTCGATGAAGACTTTATTAGCGTGACGTCTACTTCGTAAATTGTTTCACTAATAAACTGTATTTTGGGGCCTGTAGCAACGATGAGCTGGAATAGTTGTCGAGTGTCTCCACAACTAGCTGCTGATTCCATCTCCTTTGTACGCAGCGTCCACCAGGCCTCTCAGTCGTCTCCCAAACTCTTTGTGAGTCCACGCTTGAGAGAGAGGCCTTGTTCATTGTACTCGCGGTCTGCCGTGATTGCCCGACGCGCATCAACAAGTCTGAGAGAGTTGGTGGAGACCCAGTGATCTACAACTCGGGGGGTTAGGCAACAAATGTGTAAACCGGCTGAGTGCATTGCGTTTTTAACGGTTGTCTGGTGTTGGTCTACGCTACTTGGTGGGGTAGTAGTTAACCCTGAGGCCAACTTGTTTTCGTAATCGGTTAGTACGGCCGGATCAGAGAGCTTGGTGATGTCGAGCTGTTTGCATCGCGTTTTTTTTGGGGGGGGGGCAACAAATCGCATAGTTAACTTGGCACAAACCAATGTGTGGTCGGAGTCTTAGCAGGTAGACCAATACGAACGACAGTCTTTCACACATCCTCTCAATCTGAAGCTAATAGCTGTCTGGAGATGAGACAGGTGGTGTGGTGACGTTTAGTGTGTCTGAAGTTCGTGCTAATAAGGAACAGACCATGTTCTGAGCATATGCTAAGAAGTCTATCCCCATTATCTGAACGACAGCTATCAAGGCCATGACGGCCACCAAGGTGGGTCTCATCGAGTAACAGATGACCAACGCGTGCGTTCAGGTCTCCGACCAGGATCACAATATCCGTCTTGGACGCTTTGAGAAGAAGCTCATGTAGGCTGTGGTAGAAGGCTTCCTTGACTGTATCCGGGTTATGGTCTGTGGGAGAGTATGCAGAAATCATGAACAAGCATCTTTCATTTGTTTTGGGTCTCGCAACCATACAGTGCAACTGACTGTACACTGGAGCAGTACACACGACCTTTCAGTTTCGACGAAACACCGCGTCTGCACCAAAAGTGTTTCGGTCCTGCGTAAGTTTCTTGAGCCTAGGAAATGTGGGCGGTTATCTCCCGTGATGCTCTAGTGTCATTTGTCATGCAGCTACCTAAGTAGGAGAAACATTCCACTATAGCTAATTCTTGACCATAAAGCATCATCGCCGGGGTGGACGACACCCAGTCATGTAGCATCACTCTGCACTTTGAAGGTGCGAAGCACAGACCAAATGAAGAAAACTTGGAAGTCTGACAAGAGCGCTTTGCGCATCTTCCATACATTCGAAAAGACAAATGATGTCTTCAGCGTGCTCTAAATTTCAAAGCTTTTCTCCAGCTTTTCTCCATTCAATGCCAACATTTTGGATAGCACGAAGTGCTACGACAAAATTGAACAATAATGATCTGCTGGAAGCGTTGTTCGCAGACGTTTCATGGTCAGGCTAAGCAACATAATACCCGGAAGTTGCACTGATGATATTGCCTAACCTGGCCACGAAATATCTGCGAACAACATTTCCAACTCGAGGAACTCAATAACAGCATCAATTTTCAATGAACTCATTGTGCACGCAAGGCATGCTTGCATTAGAGCCCGCACATTAAATAACCCCACATAGATTCATAGTTTAATGAGGCTTCAGAATCTGCCAATTATTTAGTGGTAAACTGCTTACAATGCTTTTTGGCCACGCGCTGTTGTTTGTTGTCTGATACGCATTGGAAGAAGGGGCAAAGCGAGGGAGAGAGGCTTGGGTATAGAAGACAAAGAGTTAAACAAAGATTGGGTTGTCTGTCTGAGCAGGAGCTACTTACCCACCCAGCGCGGTCCTGATTATCACGAGCGACGACCAAGGAATGCTGTATGGAATTATTTTTTTCGTTTTGTGTTCAATGGAGCTGGATTTGATTAGATTATAACAATGAATTTGCGAGGCATGGTGTAATGGATTGCCCGATGGTTAAGTAAGTAGCATACTTGTGTTGTACCTGTGTTGTCTCCGGTTGGGTCGATAGATTATTCACACCTTCGAACCAGACCCAACCAGAGGTAAAGCAGCTTCCCAATGCTTTTCCATTCCTTATTTCATTTTCTCGTAATTCTGCGAGGGAACTCCTAAGATTAACAAGACTTTTAAAACTAAGAGGAGTTATGCAGTTGTGAATTCCGAAGAACTCTTCTGTGCAGTTTACCACTTCAACTCGATCTTTCGAGCAAAACTGCTAGACTGCTCGAGAACAGTTCCAACTAGGGACGCTCTACTTATTATTGTACTCGTTCACCGTTATTTCCTGAAAAATAACTTTCGTATAAGCATACAATTAACTAAAAGAAATTAAGGGGGGAAATACAATATTTATATGTAGCAATGTACAACATAGTATCCAAATAGGCATTTTTATTTGTTCAAAAAAGATATTGAAACAGAGTAGAGGACATTCATATTAATTGGCAAGGATTTCCTTGAATGGAGTCGTTCCAAATGTTGTCCGAAACCGGCATACAAACCGCGTATATCTCCATTCACAAATTACTATCTACAAAATACCGATGCGTGCTCAAACCACATGCCTCCTCAGCGTTCAGCTCTGATCATCCATACAATGAGGTACGTCATCCACATCCTGTGATTTCTATGTTTGCTAAACATCTGTAAGAATCAGTGCGCAGCTACTAGAGCGAGCGCTTGGGAGCGTCTCGGATAGAACTGACCATCGATCACCTTGCATATTGTACACTTGAATGTTCGCGCACGATTCGGTCGCGTCGCGACCACCAATCACGAAGGCATAATCACCATGATTTGCCACGGCTAGAACAAAATGGGCATAGAAAAGCGGATAAAAGCATATTATATATATCTCAGTGTGAATAATTTATGACATACGCAAAAAAAGACAATGATTATTCACATAATAACAAGCAAAAAAATAATATTCTTTAAAAATGACCTATGAAGAGTGGTGAGACAGCTGCTTTGTTCTTGTAGACCTTTATCAAGTGACTCGCACAGATTTGAAACTATCTGTTCAACAGCTATGGGTTTCAGTGAATGACTATATATTGATTTAACTCGCTCTTCAAACAATCGCTAAGCGGACAAAAGTGTCCCTGGTTGTGGCTGCTCGTTCTTCACTTGCACCTCGTAAACTGCTTCCACATTACCGGGAGTCTAAAATGGCCCCTGCTGAGGGATTGACATTGATGCAGATACCGTAAAAGATTGTCGAATTGACTTCAGGGGTTGAATTTTCCACTGAAATGTTTGATATAGCCATTATTTGCTTAAGTGCTGCAGTAGTGCTAGTGTTCTGAAATACTACTCACACTTGTGAGTAGTTCACAAAAAGATGTGTTTGGTGGTTTCTTCCGACGGTTAAAAATGAACAAGACCTGTTGGACCAAACTGCTACCGTTATCTATGGGAATACAAGATTGCGTATCTAATGGTGGATCGTTCCAACAAAAATTCTGGGTGTGCGTGTGTGGGAATTCAGCAGACTCGTTCCAAATGAAATATTTTGTTGTATAAATGACCATTTACTGGCGCTGCCTGGGTAACAAATGTGTTCGGTGAGTAATTTTGACCGCAATCTTTCTCCGTCTATGATTCTGTTATTTACCGGCCATCTATTAATGATCACATAGACTGCAGTATGTGCACGTGTGTACAGATGCAGGGATATGATCCAGAATACCTTGTGCAAACCTGTGTTTTTGGCTT